>OMLB01007544.1:2362-35425 GCA_900302555.1 Myripristis jacobus | reverse complement strand
GTAAAATTTATGACAAGAGATAGCCGTCTGATTGGCCAAACTTTCCCGCCTGAGGAGGGACGGAAATGGTTAAAACCCCTGTGAACCTAAGAGAAACGGAGAGCTTATACAATCAGAGCTTACTCCAGGAGAGCTTCCACCATCCGAGCTTCTCACCGGGAGAGCTTTTTCCATCTAAGCCTCCGCAGGGAGAGCTTTTTCCATCCCAGAGCGTCTCACCGCAAAGCCTCCGCAGGGAGAGCTTCCGAGACCAAAACTTCTAAGACCAAGACACCCGCAGCATTTCTCCTGCGTGACTCCAACCCCCGTGAGCTTCAAAACTCCGATGAGATCTGCGCCCAGGCCAAGCAAGTAACCTAACCCTCTATTTGCTTAGACTCTGGTGCGGTATTTTAATATTTTGTGGCTTACACGCCGCGTTTCCAAATTGGCTTACTCTCTAGGTACACATTGGTTCATTTTGTACTGATGCAATATCTATTTTATGCCACTTTTCCGTCACTGTTTGTTTTGCCAGTCCATTACATGTTTCATTTTCATGTCCGTTTGTTTGTTTGTGTTGTTTACTGTAGATAGTTGTATATAAACAGTAGCGATAGTAATAAGGTGTATTTAAATTCACGTCTGTTGTTGCGTGGTTTTGTGAGTGGAATTCTTGGTCACTAATCGGAAAAGATCCGAATGCCCTTTTCAATTTTGATTTGATTATTTCCTAGCATAGACTATCCTTTTTAAGGTTGTAATCTTTCCGATTCGAACTGTTTTCCTGCCTGATCACCAGGAACTCAGTTCCATCGGTCATTGTTACATCTTTCCTCCGGCCCAGTTGCCGTAATAAACTGTTCATTACCCTTAAGGTGCTGAGAAGTTTATTCTTATAATTTCCCCATTATTTCATGATAGTCTATCCAAGCGAGTAATCCTACATATAGTGGTGGAGAATGCTTGCAGGTTAAATCAAATCCTACAGCAGGACAGTGAGGGAGAGAGAGGACAGACCACAGGAGGAGCAAATACTGAGCTTTTTATTCTTTCAAAAAGTCTGTCAGGATAGTTATGTCAGAAATAGTTCATATTTTACTGATATTTTGAGTTTGTCTTTAGATAGATATCTTTTTTTTAGGGCCCGAGCACTGTTTTTTTTTTTTGCATTTTAAGTTGCATTATTTTGTGGCATAGTTTCATTTCATTTTCTTTTATCTAAAAGGGACAGTGTACAGCTCAAACATATACTGTATGTCACTATTTGATGCCATATCTTGCTTTGTTTTTTGTTGACACTACAATAAATCTGTTTTTTGAAGAATAGTTTGATGTAGTTGGATTATTCAAGGTATTTCCTCTAGTTTTACAGCTTTTTTTTTTGAGTTTCTAGTTCTTGTAAAGCTACTTTGATAGACTGTAGTGGAAATAGAACAGTGAGCAAAGAAATTTGGTTAGAGGATAATTGCTTTTAATACCATTATTTGAAACGTATGAACATGCTCAACACTGTACGGCAAATTTTAAAAGGAGCGTAAGAGAGAAAGAGGGAGGTACAGTCATGCCGGACAGCAATTTTTTCATGTGTGAGTGTGCAGTGTCAACCAATCAGGGGTCTCCAGGAAAAGCTGAACCTTATACACACACACCACCATGGGAAGTAGAAAACACAGGCATAGATTGTAGGCAGGGCTCTTTCATCAGTCGTTCATCAATTTGTACTTCACATTTGGAACTGCAGGAGAGTCAGAGCCCTAGTGACCTTGAAGGACCATGTGCCCCTGAAGAAAAGTTTTGGGTTTATTTTATGCCTATAATTGGCTCTGAAAATACAAACATTCATTCCTTCTCCAAAACACTTATCCTAATTAGGGTCACAGGAGTGCTGGAACCTGCCCCAGCACTCATTGGCAGGGAGGCAGGGGAAGTTCAGTGAGAGATCCGGAGTTTTTTGAGCAGAAAGTGGCCAGGCTCTGAGCAAACCTCGCTGCTGCTGTGCGCCTTGGCAGATGAAGTACAGGAAGCCATGCGTCGTTAAGAGTGACAGCCTCAGTTTTCAATTCAGCCAAAGCTGCTGTATTAGAAACGTACACTATGAGGTCCCAGAGACGCGTCGCCAGCGTTACAGGGCGTTGGGAAAAGGGTTAACCCGTCGGATATGAGTAACTAATCTTGTTAGTCGTTGGTGTCTATCCTCTGAAGCTGATTCTCAGTTTGTGCGACTCATTCATCATGGAGCAATTCAAAAAGTGTCCGCCCAGTCGGGTTGCCACATGCCTTAATGAGCGTAAGGTTACAAATGTTACTGAGGCTGCAGAACTGGCTGACGAGTACAGTATGCAGTCTATACTCCAGTCTACTCATTTCATAGAGCCGACCAGTCAGCCGGTGCGGGAGCCTGCTTTGCGCAAAGATGGTGGTGGTAAGTGGTCTGTTCGCTTTGGGACTTTGTCAGGTGAGGGGTTGCGTCTGAGAAAGGTGAGAATGGGTATAATTTCTGCCTTGAGGCCACTGGAAGTGAAGCTGGCCGCTGCTCAGCGCCGGAGCGGCATGCTGCAGGCAGCGTGGAGCACCTGTTGCCCCGGCTGCAGGTGCTCCTGGTCCATGGATGTGGGAGTGTGGCGAGGTGGGCATACATGCATGTCCTGTCGGCCTCTAAGTCACGGCCTCTAGTCTGAGAGATGACGGGGGCTTTCAAGTTCTAAGAGAAAGTCCATACGTGAGGACTGGAGAGGAGTGTGCCGCCTGTCCCAGTGCGCAGGAGGAACCTATAGACTTGGTGTGAGAACGGCCTTATCGGTGGTAAAAGTACTGAGATTATAAACTCACCAATTTGCGAGAAAAAAAACTCAGAAAATAGTTTTTCTTACACTATCAGATTTAATGCCCCCTTTCCTGCAGCACAGAGCAGGTCAATTTAAACATCTTTCATAGTGAAAATACAATGAAATTTAACAGACCATTGTAGAACACTGGACAGATTACATATAATATGAAATGTGAGTGAAAAATATCAGAGCAAGTGTTGATGATAATATTATGAGTGTGTACAAGCAAACATAGAAACTGTTGAGGCACGCAAAAAAGAAAGAAAGAATATAGTTTGAGAATATTCTATATTGTAAAATGGCAGAAAAAAATTCTATTCATACAATCTAAATATTGTAGCCTATATGGATGGGAGGCTCTGTAGGAAATCTGAAAGTGTGTTATAAGAAGAGATTCATGTTCATGGTGTGTGAGTGTGTGTGTGTGTGTGTGTGTGTTCTGTCAGACAAGTAGGGTTTATCTCCACTGGACAGTAAATCATAAGAAGAAACCATTTTCTTGTACTTAGGCTGTGCACAGCCATTTAGACCACACATACACACACACACACACACACACACGCACACACACACACACACCAGCTCTCATACACACTTGAAATAGAAGCGCCTATGACTAATTCTTTAAATCAGAAAACAGGCCAGCAGAAGCTGTGGTCTGCGTCAGGGACAGACACTACAGGTCAGGGATGGCAACTGTGTGCCATGAGGGGTTTTCATCCCAACTAGACACTTGATCAGCCCTATTGTGGGACCACTAATTAAAGCAGCAAGCTACTTAGCCTACTTAATGTCAAAATGAGAATCTATACTATATGTACTCACTGAAAAAGCTCTAAATTCTGTAATAGAAAATGATTTTTAAAAAATGGCATAACTTGAAATTTGTGGTCTCTATGTGTTTGTGAATTTTTAATTTGTGAAGTGTAATTGCATGCCCATTTTAGGGTGTGCTATGTTAATATTTATGTTGATTATGTGGTTGAGTGGCCTCACTGGATGATGGTCAGTGTCTTATAACATTCTGAAAAATCCAAAATAGGTTTGGGCGATATGGACAAAATCAAAAATCACAATATGTTTGACCAAATAACTTGATATTGTAACGATATTGTAGGGATGACTCTACTAACTCCTGAAAATGTCATCTCTTTACTTACCTTTAAAACCAGGAAGAGACAACTCTTATGTCAGATATGACGACATCCAAACAGTATCTGGTCTCATATCACAATGTCATCCAGCCCTAGATGTAAGACACTAATAAATAACCATTAATTCTAAGCCATAATCATACCTAATAATGAACAAAATGCAGTCACATCCATGTTAACAGTATTACTCTTACAGTTTAGAAATATTGGGAAAAGTGTACAGGAAAGATACCCAGCTATAGGATAGGCATGGTGGGTCATCCTGCCTTAAGGAGTTGTTAACCCTAAAAGAATTTCATAGTTCTGGCTCTCAGTATCCCATAATGGGCTACTTACTATTTTAGAGCTTTGCCATTGTATCAATATAATGATATCAGAGTAGACAGCCTCAACAGTCATCCCTGCAGTACTGTCATGATATTGATAGAGGATCGAGGTACTGGGACAAAGATACCATGATTTCATTTTGTCCATGTCACCCAGCCCTATGCTGTTTCACTGATGTTTCATCCCTGGAAAGAAAATGATCTGAAGGAGCACTGCCATACAGCTAGAACTACCATATCAAAGTTCATCCTCTGTATTTCCCTACAGCCTCTGACCTCAAACCATCAACCAGAGAAGAACATGGGAGGGGTGGCGCTGGACGACGGACCAACTGGGGTGAAGGCGCCAGATGGAGGGTGGGGCTGGGCGGTGTTGGTGGGCTGTTTCGTCATCACAGGCTTCTCCTACGCCTTCCCCAAGGCTGTCAGCGTGTTCTTCAAGGAGCTGATAAGAGAGTTTGGTGTTGGCTACAGCGACACTGCCTGGATCTCCTCAATACTGCTCGCCATGCTCTATGGCACAGGTAGCTGTCTGACAAGCTATCTGACATCCATTACTTAAAAGGAAACATTTAAATCATCATTAGTTAGCATCTTAATGTAGAATACAGCATCAGATGTTAGAGGGAAGAAAGAGAATTATAATGCTGAGTGGGTGTGTGCTCAGGCCCTCTGTGCAGTGTGTTGGTGAACAAGTTTGGCTGTCGGCCGGTGATGATGGTCGGAGGGCTGTTTGCCTCGCTGGGAATGATCATGGCCTCCTTTGCCACCAGCATCATACATATCTACCTCAGCACTGGAGTCATCACAGGTATGGGCAGAAGTGTACATGCATAAATATAAATGTGCAGACATGTAATTCAATACAGCAGTTATAGCATGACATTTCCATAATTACATACTGTTTACATACACTTAAGCAATGGTATTGTGGTAAATAAGTGAATTAATTATTTGACCTTCAGTTACTGAGTACCATAAGGCAAACAGATAGCACTATAACAAAAATCAAATGTATTCTCAGAAAATAATTACTTATCAATGAATTATTTTTTAATATATATTCATGTAGTCACACGTTGATACTATTACCAGTACTTTAAATTTACCTAAAAAGGTAGTCAAGCTCTATTTGGAAAATAAAAAAGTGGGTAGTCAGCATAACTGATCGTAAGGGTGTACAGTCCACCTGCTGTAAATGGAGGTTTCCCATAGTAAATGATTGAAAATGGTTGAAGTATGCCTTTAACGTCTTTGCTCTTTATTGTCTGTTTTGACTTGTTTGACTGAATACCTACCTGTCCTTCTCTACCTGTTTACCCCCTCATCTCCTCTCAGGATTGGGTCTGGCGTTGAACTTCCAACCCTCTCTGATAATGCTGAACCGCTACTTCAGTGAGAAGCGTCCACTGGCCAATGGCTTAGCAGCAGCCGGGAGCCCTGTCGCCCTGTGCTGCCTCTCCCCTCTCGGCCAGGTCCTCCAGTACAACTATGGCTGGAGGGGGGGTTTCCTCATATTGGGAGGGATGCTGCTCAACTGCTGTGCCTGTGGGGCCCTTATGAGACCACTGCTGCCCCCCAAGAAGCCCAAAAGCCTGGAGGAGAGTGGTGACGGAGCCGTGCAGGAGCAGAAAAAGCCCCAGCCAAAGAAGAGGCTGCTGGATTTCAGCGTGTTCAAGGACAGAGGGTTCCTCATCTACACCATAGCAGCCTCTGTTATGGTGCTGGGGTTATTTGTGCCACCTGTGTTTGTGGTGAGCTATGCCAAAGAGCTGAAATATGAGGACACGAAGTCTGCTCTGCTGCTCACCATCCTGGGATTCATTGATATGTTTGCTCGGCCGATATCTGGGTTAATAGCGGGGACGAAGTGGATGCGGCCCAGAACTGTCTACCTGTTCGGCTTTGCTATGATCTTCAATGGATGCACTGACCTCATAGGCTCACAGGTAAGATTCAAGCATGTGTTGCATGGTAAAAGTCCATATCCATAGAAGGGGGTAACCACAGAACTTCAGTGGAGTTGAATGGTCATTGAACGGCTTCTCAATGTCATTTGGCGTTAATAGTTACCACCAATTGGTCCAACAATCTTCTATGCTCAATACACCAGTGTTCCACTTGCCATTAGTCTATTGATACAGAAGTTAACCCAGTACAGTTGCCACAGTTCTTTGCAAGGACAACGATACACATAAAAATGACCACTGCTCCAGCTGTCCTGCGATGTTGACTTGAATTGGAAGTCTGTTCTACTCCAATTTAAGTTTTGTGGAGGAAACAGCTAAACAGAAAATGGTGAAGAAGAGCTTCCCTGTAGGTTACAATGACCAGTCCCTCAGTAGACGCTTTGCAGCTATGTCATAAACCTACCAGCTGCATCTGGCCCCGTCATGGAGCTCCAGTGTAGAACTGAGGGTGTGCATATAACAGCAAAATATAAGCCAGGCTGGAAAACAGTCAAGACATACCTATAAAAAATTGTTGCTTGGGTATAGGTCAGTTAAAGAATGATGAAACTTTAAAGTGTGAGTCAACACTAGCAGAAAACGTTTGCAACACACTGCCCTCTAGGGGTTGAAAGTTGTGCATCAAAGGTTTTCTGCCTTGTGTGATTTAGTGTTGAGTTACTCTCTAAGTCTTTATTGGCAGAAAGACATTGATCTCTATGGGTGAAAAGATTAAATTGGTCATGATTGTGCTCTGTTGCATTTCTGACCACACCCAGCAGTGATGTGGCACAGTTGGATGTAACAAAAAAAAAACTAACAAAAAAACAAACAAACAAAGACTAGATTTAGGTTTGCTGCCTGGGTTTCTTGCCCCTGACCTAAAAAAAACTGAACAGTCTGATGAGGTAAATTTGTTTCCAAATTAAGGTCTTGTTTCTAGCCTCTGTAAAGTATGCAATACAGTGTGCCAATCAGATGTCTTTACAGCCAAGGTTATTATAGTTTTGCATTTTCATTAGTTTTTATTTTTGTTTTGGCTTAGTTTTAGTTTACTTTTTATGTTGTTGTTTTTTTTTTGTTTGTTTGTTTTTTTTGTAATGTTATGTTATTGGGGCTTTTTTTCCTCTAATAATTTTTCAAAAATTTCAAAAATTCTGTTGTCACTCATTATAGGGTACTGAGTGTAGATTAATGAGACAAAAAAATGAATTTAAAAGATTGTAGCATCAGGCTGCAACATAACTAAAGTGAAAAAAGTGAAGGGTCTGAATACTTTCTGAATGAACTGTAAAACTCGACATCATTCCATTAAAAAATGTACTCACTTTGGACAGATGAAAAATCAAGATAAGAGTTCTTCCCCTAATGGAAAATGTAGTGATAATCAGGGAAAATCAATATCTCCAACTTGCCGTTTTGGGTATATAATAATCAACACAACTCTGATGTCAGATGTAGGAGTGATGGAATTATCAGTTCCCTAGCCAAAAACAAATAAAAAAAATAACCATGTCTATTCAGTTTCATTGAGACTGTCATGCTGTACATTGGTTGCAAGAGTCAAATGGCTGCCAGACGCTATTTACTTACATGTCCTGCCTCTCTCCTTACAGGCGACCACCTACGTAGGTCTGGTGGTGTTCTGTATCTTCTTTGGTATGTCCTACGGCATGGTGGGAGCTCTGCAGTTTGAAGTCCTAATGGCCATAGTGGGAACAGAGAAGTTCTCCAGTGCTATTGGACTAGTGCTGCTGATGGAGGCTATTGCTGTGCTACTGGGACCCCCTGGAGCAGGTCAGGACACTGAAAATATCAATCTGAGCCTCTGCTGTGTCTCCTGATTGTCTGACACAGTTGTAATTAGCCTTAGGATAGCAGGGCTAATGGGGATATCCCTTCAAAGTCAGGGTCAAGGCCCACAATGTGAATAAAGGCTAGAATCAGGATTAGAAAAAAAGCAATAGAATATGTTTGAGAAGCAATGGAATGCTTGTTGTCCAATCAAAACTGTGCTGCAAGCGTTCTGAAGACATTAGAGCAAAACTGAGAAGTGTTGGGTTGTATAGTTATCTAGGTGATGTAATAGTCCACATGATGGAGAAATATCCTATTAGTTGTCCCTGGGCTGCCAAGCCACAATACTGTATTTGTGTCTCTCCATTCATTTCTGAAGCGTGGTAAAACAGATCCCAAGATAACAGTTTTAGCATGTAAATGAACACTTAACAAAGTGGATTTTGCCAGTTTAAAAAACAACAAGAACCACTACCCATTTTTGTGCATGTAATTACATTTATTTTGGAAAGTTATATCAAGTCCTCTCTTCCTGGCACAAGGTTACTATATGGGTGTTTCCAGCAGAAGCTACTTTCAATCTATCTATCTACTTTCAAGTTCAAATAGAAAAATAACAAGAAAAGAGCTGTTTAATTTTCTCTCTCAAAAAAAAAAGGTACCAGGGCGTCTTGTTTTTTTAATTGACATAATCCACGCTATTCATATATATTAATGTGCTATAATTGTTATTTGCAGAGGTGTTTTGCTATGGAAGTGAATGAAGAGATACAAATTCAGTATTCTGGATTCACAGTCCAGGGAAGGAACCTTAACTTGTTAACTCTGAAATAATGTTTCTTTCTGACAGGTCGCCTCTTGGAATGAAAAATATTATTACAGTAATTTCACACCAATTATTAAATATATGGCACCACAAAGGCTCTGACAATATTTCTGTTTCAATTTTATACAATGTAGTGCCATCTAGTGGTTAAAAGTTTTATAGTCTGTAGGTTATTCACATTCTTATATTCATATGGCAGGTTTCATGTTCGCATGATATTAGACAATAAAAATGGACAATTTTAAAACCCAAAGTAATGCTGATAAATTTCTTTGTGTTGACCAGGTCGCCTGTTGGATGCCACCCACAACTACATGTACATCTTCTTACTAGCAGGCTGTGAGGTCACGCTATCGGCCTTCATCCTGGCAATAGGCAACTTCCTGTGCATCAGGAAGAAACAGAAGGAGCCCGAGGCCAAGATGGAGATGGCTGTGACCGCGGCCGAGACCGAGGAGCTGAGACGTAGCGAAGACAACGAAGACGCTGAAGTGGAACCAAAGGGACAGAACGGAAAAGTGGGCGAAGTGGTGAACATAGTGAAGGGGGCGGTGGAGGAGATCAGAGAGGGCAGCCCTGAAACGTCACTGTGAAGAGAGAGAGAGAGAGAAATTAGTGATGAGCTTAATGTCCTGCGAAGACACAAGAGACCTGATGACCTGTGGTAGGGGAGGGAGAGGGGAATAAACCTGGTCCAATCAGTGTCTTCCACTGCTATGATGGATATGATGCAGTTTCATTGAGTATAGACTTGACGTCCACGGGAAACCTTAACCTGAAATGATTCTAATGCAACACCTTAAATTGCATAGGGATATATTAGTACCATTTTGTGTTTCAGTAGGGAATTTTAGTGTCTCACGGTGGTCCAAATACTGTTTTCACAGGCTTTTGCACTCTGACAAGAATACCGCTCTGGTGGAAACACTGAATACTTGTATATTTGGACATTTTTGGTGGCATGACAATGGTTAAACGGCAGCTTGAAAAAATATTTTGGCATCAGCTTTCAAAAACCTGTATCGGTGAAGCCCTAAAAGGGTGAGGGAGAATTTGACTTTGTGGTGTTCTGTACATGTGTTGCACTGTCTATGGCATCACACTTGAAGCACGATCATAGCATACACTCCTGAGAGAAGATTTCTCAGTTTGCACTGCCACACACACACACACATTCACATTCACACAGACTAGAACAAATATTAGAAAATGGTGCATTTCAGAATAAACCAATGGCAAGTGGAAAGAGACAAAATAGTTCTATATTGACAAAAGCTGTTGCTGCCAGTTTAATATTGTGATTTGTCTGTCTACTTGCCATTTTGCAAGATCCTTTGGATGTAAAACATGAGTTATTGTGCATTATGTTGCATACCTTCTTTCTTCAGACATGTTATCTCCCCCAACCAGCATTTCAGTCTATACATCCCCGTTTCCATTTGTCAAATATCAAAAGAATTTAAATCTGTTTCTGATGTTTGTTGCAGTCTTTTGCTTTATTTATTAGATTTATTGGTCACACTTTGTTTGGACTGTCCAGTGTTAATGTTCAGTTTATCAGTTTGTATGATTTGAGTTAATGTTGATGCTTAAAGCATGCTTAAAGTGGGGAAATCTTTTAAGTTGCTCCGTGCTCCCCTGAAAGCTGGTAATCCATGATGCTGTATTTCTATCTCTATATTCACTTCCATAGTGCAGCAAAACAGCTCCCAAAACAAAACGTTTAGAACACACAAATAAATGCAAACAAAACAGATGCAAAGCCAGTCCTGGTAGCCATTTTTTGCGGAAATCAAACAGCTCTTCTCTTGTTATTTTCCAATTCGAATTTGAAACTAGATCCAGCAGGAAGTGTCTACAGGTGGATTCCACAGCGCCAGGAAGAAACAGCCTGTTAGCACTTTAACAAATAATTGCAATGACACCACAAAATGAGTACTGAGACTGAGTACTGTTTTATGTGGGCATAATCTGCTTTGTTGATTGTCTCTGCAATTGAAGTCTTATTTTGGAGCTGTTTTGCTATGGAAGTGAATGGAGAGGTAGAAATACAGTATTGTGGATCAGCAGTCCAGGGCAGCACAGAGTAGCTAATGAGATTTCACCACCATTGTATATAAAAACACAACAAAATATCAACTTGTCCAATGAAAATACTCCACTTACCAGCTTTATGTTTTGGTAAGGGTGAGATACTGAGTTGAATGTTAACATTGCACAATCCAAATAAAGTGTCGCTCATTTATTTATTGAAGTTTTAATGTCATAACACCTGGAATGTGCACATTTCTAATAATGGGGGTGGTACAAACAATGGGACAAATCTGCAACCAGGCAGCTGAACTTAATACTGTGGCTGTGTATTCATTATTTGTTTTGTTGTTTGTTCCCTGATTGCCGTGTGCCTGATCCATTTGTACCAAAAAAATCTGTATGATTATGCTGCAAACTTGTTTCAACGGTGTATCGAAGTGTTGCGTGCTCAACTCAAACCCAGATATGTTGGATGAGTTGACTTCCTGCTAGTATTTGCCTTATAAAGGCATTCTTTCCAACACTGCAATTTCTAATCAGTGTCACTTGTTATGTTTGTATTAAGACGGTATGGCAGACGCTGTAATACATACTGTATGCGTGCTGTGTGCCTGCTTTGTGTCTGAGATCTTTCACTGCCAATGATGCAGAGGCAACTAGTTTCAACACACTTGCTGCACTTAACTTCTATTTTTCTGAGTCACAACCTTGGGGCTCCAATGCCTGGTTTGCTGAATAAAGATATTTTCTGTGAAGATGTCAACTGTGGTTTTACCTCCTCAATCCACGAACATGCTTACATGCCCACCCTCTAGTAGACTTAGTTGAAGACTGTTAGCACCCAAAAAAATCTGAATACAGAATTTTCAAGTTAGTTTCTGTGGACCTGATTCTCTTCCATAGTGAGTATCCCCTGTCTAAATGGATGAAATGCTGCTACCTCATGTGAATAATGGCCCTGTTATCTTGTGCCATTCAGACCTTTTGCTGTATAGCACCTTCTACTGGGCAATGAGATAAACTACAAACTTAACACAAGACGTTACAAGTACTTCTTTTATTTACAGTTTTTAAAGTACACAAATACAGTGGCAAATACAAATGAGAAAGAAAGTAAATCTTGCAGAGCTGGTTGCTTTGATAAATACATAGGTGTTGAGTGATTGGCCAAACAGGCCAGGGGTTAAAATGAAACCAATCGGAGAAATGAGTATCAGGCAAGGCTGAATTACAACAGGCCTTTCATGATAACAGACATGGCATAGTTATTCAGCACAGCCAAGTCCCAACATGACTGGCTGCAGACAATTATGAGTCAAGTAATATATCAAACCCCCTTGCCCAAACATTACTGCTGAGAAAGCCTGTCAAGGGATAAAGGTGAAGGGCAAGCCCCTCAGTCAGAGTTTATTTCAAGGATAATTTGAGTATTAACAAATGATGCATATAGTGCCTGTGCCTCTACAGAATGCCACATCAGTGCAGGACCATTCAAACTCCCACACAGAGAACAGTGACTGAAACAGCAAGGCATTGTTCACCTTCCATACAAAAAGTCTTTCACATTCAGCACAACAGCTCAGATTAAAAACGGTGGCTGAAAGCAATTGGCTTTCGGTCAGCATTAAAAGTCTCGCTGCCCGTCCACAGTGGGGAGCAAGTTTTTGCTTTTTATAATGATCCTGCACTTCATCTACGTGGCTGTGTGAGCGGAGGATGGCAGAGTGATGAGGACATGGGGAATTACTATACATGGCAACCTATACGGCTAGGTGCAGCAGCTAGGTTCCTGTACCAAGCTAACAGGTCTGTTATTTAGACCCAACCCAAATCAGAGTTCAAAAAGAGAAAACAAAAATGGGAAGAGAAAACATTTACATATCTATATTACAAGTTTTTCACAGCTTAGAAATAATACAAATAACAAGGGAATGAAAATGTAGATCTGTACAACAGTGAATGGACAGGGTAAATTGTCTCAAATGACACCCCGGTTCCCTATTTAAAGTGCACTACTTTTGTACAGAACACTAGGAAGGGAACAAGGGTTCATTTGAGGGGTTTTTTTGCCAGTAGAGCCTGTTGGTGTGCAGACAGGAGGTCTCACTGACTGGAAAAGCCTGTCGTTGATAAATACGCAGCCTCCTGAGCCTAAGATACCAACGCAGAGATTTGGTATGTCAAAGATGGGCTCAACTAGCACTTGAGCCTCCATACCCAACTCTGGTCAAGCCAGGAGGCCGAGTCCTAAAACATGCAAAGAAGTCGTTCTTTTTTCCTTTTTTTTCTCTTTCTTTTTTTTTTTTCTTTTTTTTCTTTTTTTTTTTAATACAAATGGCTATAGAGTTACTCGACAGAGCCGTCAATGGCGGTGATCAGTTCAACAAAAACGGGAAACTGGCTGGTGGTCAGAGTGAACGGGAACTGCAAATACAAATGTAAAGCATCACACCCCCAAAACTACCCATTTATATAAAATGAAGAGCTGTTGGTTCAGCTTTATAAGCCTCACTGCAAAAGAAAAAGAAAAAACAAAAGTTGTTTTAGTATTCAGATTATGTAGTAACGTACATTGAGTATAAATGTAGCATCATTGACAAATGTGTTTCCATGGAGGAAAGAGGAGGAGCCAGAGCCATGGCATTAACAGTTGTGTCATTGGTCGGTAACTGTCCTAAGGGACACTGCCGGATTGCCATGTTTGCCAAAGACAGACCACAGTCCATTCAGAATCTTTGATGTTAGAAAGAGGCAGAGGGGAGGTGGTCATGGGGTTGTGCAAATATCTCCTGATAAAAGCAGACACAGAGAGAATGGTCCTGAAGTCCAACACTCTTTATCAAAACATCTGGGGAGGACAGAGACTGAGACTCAGGAAAGGACAAGGAAAGGGGTGGGGGAGATTCAGTGAGGCAACAATATTGAGAGGAAGAGCCAAAGCCAGTCAGTCAGACAGAGGAGTTTGTGCCAAGTCAAAAGCTGGCATCCAATAGTAGCTGTAGCAGTAGTAGTGGTGGTGGTATTAATATGTGTGGTCATAAAGAGGCTGAGTGCTGCTGTGTGAGCAGGGCTTGGTCCGCCGGGTTGCACTGTGGGGCTCATCGAGGAGCTACAGAGTGGAGACCAGCAGGCGTCACGCCAGACACCATCTACAGGGGAAAACACAAGACAGGAAACAGGAGGGTCAAACACAATACAGTCTTCTGCTTTGCGTGCTGCTGCAATAACAGAGGCCGCCTCAAGCTTTCTGTGTCAGTTTCCCTACACTGTCAGTGCTATTTAATATACAAATGTGTCTGATAGCTGTCTTTCTTAGTTTACTATCTAAACGCATTTTTCAGGCATACAAATTCACATTACAACTTTTTACACCGTGGATGCCCCCCAACACAATAGTGTAACAAAATGAACACCTGAACACTCCAAAAAACAAAAACACAGGGGTTGTGACTCATCCAATCTACAGTTTAGGCATTCTAATTAAATACACGACTAAGGTTGTACAATAACATGACTACTGCTATACAGAAAAGGACGCTCAGTAAAGTTACCAGGGAGCCATAAACACGGATTTTAGACTCTTCTTAAGTTAAACTTTTTTAAATTGAAGTGTTCACTGTAAAATAGTGTCATGCTTTCAGCCACAGCCAAAGAAATCTGATTACTGAACTAAAAACGAGTAGCTTAATATCATGCAAGTGTTGAGTGCGAAAAGCCAGGTAAGAGGAAATTTGCAGGGGAAATATAAACACTTGACTGCACATCCAGTCACTCAGGCAAGGCTGGGGGCAGAGGGGTGAGTGCTTTCTGTATGCTTTAGAGCTAGTCCTGCATGCTGACAGATGTATCTTTACACAGGCATCAAACCAACAGTGCAAGCAACAAGCCACAGGCACAGAACTGATTAAGGGGGCATTGCTCCCACACTGGGAAGTTGGCAATGAGGGAGCTACAACTTAGGGTTTGATGCACTGCAATGTATTATCCACTCCAGTTCTCAGAGGACTGAAGCCTCCTGCTGAGTAAATGTAGTCAGCATTTGACTCGGCTCAATGAAACTAAGCAGGTATGATGGCAGCAGTGATGTCATGAACATGCCAGGAAGTACGGTGTCTAATTTTACTTTGGCATTGGAGGATGCACCAGTGATATAATCTCTGCGATAGCACTGTGAAGGCTGACATCAACAGCTGCCCAACCAAGCAGCGTCTCATTCAGAAACAGGAAGTCAGGCTCCTTGGTAGATAACTGACTAAGCCTGTGGTGTTCAGTCTTGATTCCACAAAGTAGGAGAAAAGACGTATGTTTCGATTCCAGCCTTGTGTCAACACCAATATGTTTAATGCTGCTGGCTCCAATCGCAAGTCTGTGTTCCCTTCCTACCCTCGCCTCCTTTTTCTCTGCTGCATTTTCATCAAGAGACAAGGAGTGGGGCTGAAGGGAGTCAAACTAGTAATAACCAATTTTTTTCACAAGATGTACCTCAAACGAACACCAGACTGGCTGTGAAACATACAGGAACCAGGACTGAACACCTAAGACTCAGAGGCAGTCCAGTGTGGCACTGGACTATGGACCAGCACGTCCCTGGTGCTTCAGGGACGGGACTCACCCGGTGTGGCCGCCGTCACACAAGGACGTGGCGAGCGTCTACTTGGCGTGATGCTCGTAGGGAATGCTATTCTGAGGTTGGGGGGAGGGAGAGAGAAGGCCGAATATGTCAAGTCAGAACCCAAAACCTGCACCAATCACACAGCTGGAGATAACTGGCTGCACAGCAATGCTCAAATGCTCCTGAAGCTCCTGTGCTATCAAAGTGGAGTGCTGGGTCAGTCTCTTCTGCTGCTCTGAATCTGTGTCAGCATTAAAGATCAGCCTCCATGGGCCTCTCTCCCTTCAAGGTAATGATCTTTGATGGTCATCTGAAATAATACACAGCTCTACAAAGATGTAAGTTTAAAATAAACTCTCACCCCACCCCCACCCCTTATACATCACTATGAAGCTTAAACCACTCCTACTTGTTCAGTAGTGGGTTACTACACAAGGCTTACATGTGATGCAAAGTGCCTGAGCTGAGCCAGAATAGTCTGTGATAAATCCAAAGTTCATTTCTTTATGTGTAGGCTTGTGGGTTGGGACAGCGGTTCCAAGTCAGCAGATGTGTCTTTATGGTTCAGGGGGGTCTTGTACCTGTGAAGTGGACATACGGGAGGTGTCCTGTCGTCCCGTTAGATCTGAGGATGACACGTTAACAGGTGCACCGCGGTGTAGCCGCATGCTAACTTTCCGCTCACGCTCCATACCGGACACTTGCCGAGGGGAGGTGTTTGCTAGAAAATAGAGTGAGACAAGAGAAGAAGTGGGTTAGACCAATAATACATACCAATAATACAATATTGACATTCCAAGTATGTAGTTTCATTACTATTATCCTAGCTTTCAACTAGGGGTGGGCAATATTATCAATATTATATCAGTACTGTGATATGATACTAGATATTGTGATGCGTTATCGTGATATTTTAAAACCAGACAAAGATAGAACTTAATTCAATATTATAAAATTACAGTTAATGATGCAATTTTCTAAAATTATTAGACCATTCTATTATTCACCTCTACCTGCTTGATCATCATATCTGCTTACTGATGACCTCTTGTGTGTAAATGTGACAGCACCAGTCATCATCCCTCCAATACTGTCACAATACTGAGAGGTATTTGGTCAAAGAGATTGTGATATCGTTTTGTCCATATCTCCCAGTCCTCCTTTCTTTTAGTGTCCCATGGTCTAAAAGCTGTTTCACAAAATGAAACAGGGTTTCTGCGGGTATCAGCAAATCTAATTTAATGCTTTTTAATGCCCTTTTTAAATGCCATTTTAAACAAATGTAATGCCCATGTCCAACTGCAGATAGTTGCTGCTAATCTTGAATATTTGAGAAAATCTAAATTTACATTAAATGTCACTCTATAGTGAATTAGAAATCGCTTTACAGTCTCAGAATTTATTCGCACATTTCAAAAATAACAAAACCAGCCTGAAGCGGTAGCGGCAGGTGTGGTGGTAGCAGCAAAAGCTGCAGTTGTGGTGACGACAGCGGAAGCTGCGTTGCTGCTCTCGGCAAAGAAATTCGGCACAGTTAATTGCTGCCTGCCTTTGATCGCCAACTTGTGACTATCTGACAGAATGTGTGATTTCACTGCAATGACGCCCATTGTGCAAAGCTTGAAGATGCACACGCTGCAAAATGCCTCTCCGGGTTTACAGTCAACGGGCTTTAACCAGGTTCTGAATAGTTCCTCCTCCAACCACTTCTGCTGAAACTTGAATTTTCCCATTTTTCCGACATTTGCTAATATTCCCTCCGCTCTTTCGCCACAGCATGAGCACGCTCACAGCACGTTGCATTCCAAGCATCTGGTGTTGTGACTTCGTGCACCGGCCGTAAGCAATAGCCAATAAAGGGTTCCACCTGTCAATCATCACACTATACTTAATGCTTTTTAATGCCATTTAAGGCCTTAATTTTCGCAAAATCTATTTAATGACTTTTAATGCTTTTTAATGACCCGCGGAAACCCTGTGAAAATTTGGAGTTTTCTTGATATTGCGGGATTAAACAAGTCAAATAAACTCTGGAAAAAAATGATCAGCAATTCCAATCTAAAAATTATGGGCCTTCAAACACCCATATCTGTTGAGTGCTTGTCTTGATTCACCAGCAACAAAGGGAGGTTTTCAGTGTTGCCAGGCTGTGGGTTGAATGTGACTCCTCTGTTACAAGTACTGTGTGAAGCTTTGGCTGACTCATCATTGTTACTGATCTGGGTGTTATCAAGATGTACAGGCAGAGATGAGATAATACAAGTGATGATGTACATCATCCCTTGTAAGACGGCAGAAACACATTTACTGTGTATGATGTAGGAGTCAGAGAATTGTGCCAGTGTAAACTGACCTGTGTGTGAGGTGGGCGTTAGTGGAGTGGGCGGTGCTCCATCCTGGGTTCCCCTGGGTCGTCCCGATGCGGCGGGTATTCCTCTGGCACCGGGATTTCTGCCATGTCTCAGCCTGTCCTCTCGATCTCGGCGCTCCCTCTCCGCCTCCTCTGCCGCACGATTGGCTCCCTGTGCACCAGAGGGAGGCGTTTCAGTGAGACAAAACAAGAAAATAAACAACCTAATGCTGGCACCAGTGGAAAAAGTACATAGTTGCAATTTAGGGATAAATCACTTAATTTATCTGCAAATGTCTGGCCAGAGAAATCATTCAATTGGATGTCACTGAACAATATGAGTAACAGCAGAGTTCTAGTTCAAACAGGCTTCAATATGCACTAACACTGGCACTCTTCAACAAATAGTCCCACATATTATATTGCAGTTTTTGGGTCAAGATTTGTTTTGCACATCAGAGAGAAAAAAAACACTACAATTTCCAATGTTTTCTGTATTTTCTCTTGTTTGAAAAAACGTTTTTTCTCAATCAGAGATTTGGGATACAATACGAAATCAACAAATATTTTTTCAAAGCAGAAGTCTACTTAGATTATTTAAAACAAACTTAAAAATACTGTCTTTATATTTATTAATTCATCAGCCAAGTGTGTTTAGATGGCTCTCAGACAGTGGATGTGTTTGTAACACTGCACTTTGTAGGGTGTATCATGTATTGAACAGTTTTTTTTTTTTTAATGGTTCAGTCTTGCACTTCTACATAAAACCTAATGTTAAAAATTCCAAACTAGAACTACACCTGAAAAGCAGTGCAAAATGCAGGGTATCAGCAGCTTTGATCCAAAAGAATCCGTTTTGACTTTCAAAACTCATTCTGAATGAAACTGTACTCAAAATACAATGTGATGATTCTTAATCTCTGTCAAGAACAGTGGAAAAAGCTTTGTGATCAATACTCACAAACTTCAGCATGTTCCAGTCAAAGACATAGTCGTAAGAGAAGCCCTGTCTGTGGAAAAGGTTCCTGAACAGCTGCCTTAGATAGGAGTAGTCTGGCTTGTCATCGAAGCGCAGTGAGCGGCAGAAATTCAGGTAGGTGGCAAATTCAGCTGTGAAAAAAAGAGTCAGAAAATGTCTCTCAACAGACAAGTGATTATTCACTCTCAACATTATAATGGAACTACAACATGAAGTAATTTAAAAAGAGGCAGAGGCTAAAATGAGAACTCACAGGGGTATCCCTTGCAGAGCACTTCAATGGGGGTGGACATTTTCTTCTCACTAATGCGTTCATACTTCTGCCTCTTGGTAGCAGCCTTGAGGCCCTGCCATGGCAGTGATCCCAGGTTGAAGTACATGAGAACATAGCCCAGGGACTCCAGGTCATCTCGCCTTGACTGTTCTGTGGTGGGAGATGGGGGTAAAAGGAGGTGAAGGAAAAGGAGGAAAGGGTCACAGATGCACCCATTATAAATTAAAATACAGTAGTGTGATCTGGTGCATAGAGATTTATATATCCAAGGAGGCTCCTGGTGCATTATGTACCAATTCCCAGATGTGTGTTGATTGAAGCATAGCGAGCAGTGCCAGTCAGGTTCTTGTTCTCGCGGTAGGGGATGTGCTGGTGTGTGCGGGCATCGCGATATTTCTTGGCCAGACCAAAATCGATGATGTAGACCAGGTTGCCTTTCTTGCCCAGGCCCATCAGGAAGTTGTCGGGCTTCACATCTCTGTGGATGAAGTTCTTGGAGTGGATGTACTCAATACGACTGATCTGTGGTGGAGAGAAGCAGCGAGGAGAGAGTAGGTCATTACACTCGGTTAAGCTCATATGAAAGCCATTATATAAATCACTGTCTGTGGGAAAATCTCAATAATGGAAAAGGCTTCTCATCTCCTTTCATTCATGTGCAGTGATCTGAGAATTATTAAGTTCAACAAAAATTGACATAAAAGGAGAAAACGGCACAATGTTTTAATCATTGTAAGACCTGGTTTACTTATTATGTCAGGCATTTGTTTACTCAATAATGATAAATCCTTTTTGTTTATTGTATATGCTGAATGGACAAGTTAAAGCAAACAGCAGTAAAAAACCTATGGCTGCTTAGGTAATTATGTAGTTTGAAAAGGGGGGAGGATTAAATAAATTTTAATTCTTCTTACTCCTTTTTGAACATGATTTCTTTACCATTATAATTTTGATCATTACTTTTCGCCTTTATTTATATTGTGATATTGTGTATTCTTATAAGAAATTAAGAAGAAAAAAAAAAGATTTTTAGGAGCAAAAAGGACTGCCTGCTGAAACCACCATGTGTCTTGTTGAAGTGCTCATTAGACAGACACTGAGATCTAACCTCTTTAATAAAGGCCTAAAATGTTATGTGACTTGCTTTCTGCTGTGATGTGCACGTCATATGGATGAATGGACACAGGTAAAGTGTGAGTGTCTGTCAGTGGATAAAGGGCGTGTGTGAGCAGTCAGTCTCACCATCTGGTCAGCTAGCAGCAGGACTGTCTTGAGGCTGAACTTGCGGGAACAGAAGTTGAACAGATCCTCCAGGCTGGGCCCCAGCAGCTCCATCACCATCACGTTGTAGTCGCCCTCTGCTCCACACCACTTTATTGTTGGTATGCCCACTGCAAACACATGTAATGCAGGGAACAGAAAAGAAACAACAGGCAAATGGAGTAGCAGAAATAACTGTCAACAAAATTAGCAGTCAGTATAGTGCATTATTCGGTTATGCAACTGAAAGGGTGAACATTAATAGCAAACATTTGCATTAATAGCACCTCCTGCCCCTAACTGCAAATGCACCCACTATTTCCACTCTAATGGTGTGAAGGGAGCTTGTTCAGACCCGTTCCCTTCAGGACAACTTGATTTCCAGTTGAGTGAGAGGGTTCTCAGGCTCACAGTAATTCTTAGGCTGTTAGTTGATTCAGTGTTGTCGCTAGTCCCACTCTGTCTCAGTCAACCTTCTGGGTGATTCATGTGTATCACTAGCTGCCCAAACCATGTGGGCATCACATTTTCACGGAGAAGGAGATAAGGGCAGGGAGGAGAGGACAGAATGCCAAAAAGGATGCAGATTTGATGGGGGCAAGAAAGAACAATACAGAGGCTAAGAATACCATTTGAAGAGGAGAGTAAATACATCTTAGGAACAGAAAGCAGCGAGGAGGGGAAATGAAAACATGGAAAAAGAGTGGAGAGCTTAATGGAGAAAGACCAGAGAAATATGAGTTAGTTAAGGGCTAAACAGTGTACTACACCAAGGCGTACATGGAGGGCAGAAGGCAGTATGTCCACAGTACAATGGAGGTTTACAACATGTGAGTTGAGGCCTCACCTCCTCCTTGCATCATCTTGTAGATCTTGCTCTCGATGTGGAGCTGCGGGTGTTTGGTCTTGACACATTCCAGTTTGATTGCAACCTCCTCACCAACTGAAATATCCGTACCTAGGAATGAACAGAAAATTAGCCTGGTCATTTTTCTGGCGTCAAAATGATAACCATTCTACTGGATATACGCTCACACCAGACTACAGTGCAGTAACAGTGTTATCTAATAACAAAGTTTGAAATGCAATGTGCACGTTATTTTTGATCATGTGATAATGTTAAACCAGATTTTGACTCAAACTGGTGAGCCAGGACATCCAGTTAAACTGCTTAACTTTGCTCTGATGAAAAGAGTAATTTGGCTTATTTTTGGGACTGGTGTAATAGGCATGTAATTTGGAGAGAAGACAACACTGTCTTAGACTCTTGTGAAACTGAGCAAGAGGGAACAGTGAGTGTGACTGAACGAGTCCAGGCCCATCCCTGCCCAGCAGCAATAACAACAGAGTATGAAGCCAACTCTATCCTGACTACCAACCACAACTATAAAGGCCTGCAGAGGAGAACCATACAGCCGGGTTTCACACCCAAGGAACAGGCCAAGACATTACATAAGGCCCAGCTTGAAGCTTCCGAGTGAAAGGGCACCTCTGTGCCCATTACTTTAGAGCTAGACTGGGCTGATACAGCCAGCAAAGTCTGAAAAGGACACATCTAAGCAGTGGGAGATAGGAAAGCCAAATGTCAGGCTTGGGTAAAAGCTTGATCTGTATTTGTCAGTGGCTGCAGCCACATCTTCTGTTGTGATAAAATAAATAAATAAATAAATAAATAAATAAAATGTAAGTGTTCAAGCAGAACACAAAGGGCCCAAGAGGCCAAGGAGGCCTGCTCAACAGCCAATACATACAAGATACTTGACAAGAGGAAAGCAGCGTCACAGCTCATTATGCAGAGCAGATAAGCCACCATGCAGTGGCAGTTTCTGATGGTCTATCTCCTGAAAAGGCACTTAACACCTCTGTGCGCAAACACTCAACATGCTGGATGATTCATATGTGCGTGTGTGTGGTTACATAAAACTAACCGCATTAGTCCACACTATAGCAGGGCAGAGTGGAATCATGGCTGATTGGAGCTTCCTTCTCTCCACGTGTGTTTGCATGTAGGATGACTAACACCAACACACACACACACACGCCACACCTTCTATGACACTATTTGATATGCTAGGTTCATGGGGCGTGGGCATTTGTCCAAGACAGACCTGTCTTGTGTGGTGGCACCATTCAATTAGTATTGACAATCAAAGTTACTGAATATATTGTAGACTTAGTTAATGCTAGTCCATGGCTATACTCTTCCAAACATTCACAAGTGAAGCAGCTGGCTACAGCTTAGGAACAGGCCTGCTCAGTGTTTAGGGCATGTTTCAGGCCCTGTTATGCAACATGCTGTAACTCAGCAAAGGGTCGCTATAAAGCTAAGCATGTGTAGGCTGTATGAGCAGTGTTTCCGCACTAAAGCGAACCCCTAGAGAGCGGGGCGGGGTAACTAGCCTTATCAAAACCACATGTCTGCTGTGGAGTTGTCAGAAACATGCATACAGGGCTGGACGATGGTCAGAACTTTTAGACTGGTCTCCCCAAATTCTGCACTTTTGATGAATTCTGAATACATTCAACAAGTTTCACATATTTAAAATTAAAGTTTCCTCCCCAAAAAACAACAACAAAAAAAATAGCCTAATAGCATTTAAGAATTAGATTGAATCTAGATTGTACAAATTTTACACAACAAACACTGCTTTTTCAGTTGAGCGTTCACCCATGTAGGTCTATCCTACTTGTTTTGTCAGCTGGTCTATTCAAATACCCACAACTTTCAAACCCACAAGCTGTACAAAATGAAACAACCATTTACCATTCCTGGTAGTTCAGTTGATGGAATTTTCTCTACAACAGTATGGTGAAGTTTGTAAATGAGGAGTAAATCATCTGTCCTTTGTAAATAACATCTACAACAGTCATTTACAGTTTTCCACATCCTCTATGACACACAAACTGTTAGTGCAACAACAACATGATTGTTTGCAGCACAGCTGATGTCATCCAAAGAAAACAATAAGTGCTTTCTAAATTTTATACACGAGCAACTGCCATGTGCACGCGCTGTACCAAACTTAGTAGGCAGACCTGCAGTTCTTGGCTCAATTACAGCACAGTAACTGAATAAATTCCATACAGAGCACCAGAGCAACAATGAAGAGCTGACGTGTAAACAATCAGTCACCAAATTATAGGGTCTGTAAACAGGCAAAAAGTCAAGGACTGGATCCAGGAGTCTGAGCCTCATCTGACTTTTCTGACAAGATTAAACCCAGTGCCGAACTTGGCTGATTCTTGCTAAAGACACAGTTTCTCTGGGCTGGACCTCACTGGCAGCAGTGTATCAAAAGGAAATTTGCCTGACAGCTGAGTGATGACTCCATGAACTGGAAAAACCAGTGTGCCTAGCCTTTGTTTGTACAGAAACACAACAAGCAACCACTCAAAAGACACCCAACCAATGCATGAAGGCCAGAACAACAAATGTGTGACAGAAACAATGGGTAGCAAACTCAGGCAAACTAGGGGTGAGGGTTGCGGGGGGTGAGCTATAGTAGGAAAACTGGTTCACTGTGTCTCATCCTAAAATATGGGTGGCTGCCATAGCCTGGAGGGCAGGACAGAATTGCCTGGCTGGCTAGCTAATGTTATCTACTGCCCTTCAGCACTGAAATTAGCTGACAGATGGCACGGACCTAGCTAGCTCCTGGCAAACAACTGCAATTTAGGGTGTCTGTGTCTGCCTGTGCTCAGCCTAGTTCTGGAGGTTTCAAAAGCCTGCACAGGCTCGAAGTAGTCCTCCACATTATAGTTGGGGAAAAACAGATTGAAAAAAGTCCAAAACGCTTGCTCAGATTACACTATGACAGTTTACTGCATTTTCCATTTATGCCTGCAATGCTACAGATCGGTCAGGGTATTTCAAGCCACATCTCCTTACATGGAGACCGAATAGCTTGTGATAACACCGTTTCTGCCAACTGATACGCCTGACATAACAGCCGATTGTCAG
Source organism: Myripristis jacobus (assembly GCA_900302555.1). NCBI lineage: Eukaryota > Metazoa > Chordata > Actinopteri > Holocentriformes > Holocentridae > Myripristis > Myripristis jacobus. The sequence continues at coordinate 11,093 of OMLB01007544.1, read as the reverse complement.
ATTATCAGAGGAACTGGAACGACAGCTGCCCAATGAATTAGACTACTTTTATTATCACAACTAGCACACAGCTAACGGTTGCTAGCTATCTCGACTATGTTACTGATTAGCAAAGTAGCTAACGTTAATTAACGGAAGTAACCTAACGTTCGGAAGATGGCATTAGCTGGACGTCACTGACAATGTAGCAGTTTAACAGCTTAACAAAACAGCTAACATGTACATAGATGTCTATCAGCACAACTTATTAGGAAGTGAGGAATTACAATTTTTACTCACCCAAATAGATATCCCCAAAAGATCCACTTCCGATTTTTCTGCCTAGTCTGTATCGGTTTCCCACTCTCAGTTCCATCTCGCCTTTAAATAATGTCGCGTCTGCCTGCTCGTTATTAACCACCCTCGTCCTAAATATTTCACCTAAATGTTCGTTACTCTTTTTGTTAATGTTACCTCAGCAAATATATCACCTTCCTCTACTGGTTTACAACCCCCTTTATTCACACTCCCCCTTCCCCCAGAATCCCAACAGGTTCAGTTCCTTCTTTAACAATCCCAACTTTCACCATCCCTTTTTTATCTTTCTGAAATACGAAGAGCTACAATATCGATATCATCCGATAGCCCGGAATGTGTAGTTTATGTTCTCGTCGTTTTGGATGTCATTATTCCCCAAAAAGAGAAGGATGGAGACGGATTTTGCTGGTAGACTTCTCCCCGAAATCGTAGGTTACTACTCTGTGAGATTTCTCCTCCACTGTGAAAGCTGTCATACACCGGCGACGTCACTTCCCCTAGTAACTGATGGCAGATTAGAAAAAGGGAGAGGTTAATGTAGTCCAACACGTCCTGCTGTGTGTGGAGATGCGAACAGAATCTCATTAAAAAATCTAGCAACTTATTGTTTCCTTACTTGCTGGTAAACGCGCATGTCTAAATTCTGTACGAATTTAGAGGCTCCACTGATAAATTCGGCATATATTTAATTAATTTTTAACTCTTGTTTCCATTACAATTAAACATGTAACTGGGTGTCACTGCTCATAACCCCTTACCTAATGCTGATGCCTAAATGTTCTTGAAGATACAATTTTATTGAAGTAAAAACTGTTGGCTGATATTTATAATTAACCGTTGCATCCTAAGACTTAGTAAATTATTTTAGTCATGTTTTATTAATAAGTGTCTTTGATAAAGTCTGGCCACATTAAATTGCTAGATTTTATAAGAGGTTTGGCATACACTCCTTTCCATGCATGAGAGCATGACAGGTATCAGGGATATGGTGAACAATGAAAATAAATTGTGCTGTCACATTGAAAGGTATTCTGTGGTTTATTAAAAATGCTCTCAATATTTATGACTGAATAGTTAGATATAGCCCTCATTTTCATTTCAGAATTGTGTTTAATCTATTCTTAAATCTTTTTTTTATTATTATTATTTTATACCAAATATGTACCATTTGAATTATTTGTAGAGTTCATTTCACATAAATGGAAATAAGGCTGAACTCATTCCACTACTGACTGTCATGATTACATAATTATGATGTCACCCAGAAAGAAAGAGAGGATCAGTAATATAGAACATAAAAACATGCATAAAAGGCTACTTCTGAAAGGTCTACCAGAATGGTGGTGATTCATTTTACAAATGATAAAAGTCAGCCATAGGGTCTGTACAGCATCTGTCATACTGGCAAAAGGACAAGTGATGAGTAATCATGTGATGCACAATATGGCTAAATATGCATGGGCCCTGAATGATTGATTCTGTGTTTTCTTGCTTTTTCTCTAACTCTGTGATGCATCATCACTGATGTCTGGCTGATTCAAGTCAAAAGCGTGAAAAGTATCCATGAATTATTCAGTGTCCAGCCAGGTACAAGATTAAGCCATGAACACAAATGACCAAATACGCAGAAAGTATCATCTGCTAAACTGTTTTTTGGGGGGTTTTACAGGACCCAAAACACTGCAAAACAAGGGACCCCAGTAATGTGCCCTTGTTCTGGCTGCCTAGCTTTTGAATCAGAATATGCAAAATGGGAAATGGATTTATTTAGCGTCATTTCTCACCCACTTTTTTGCTCTCTCACACCCCGGCATGTCTATGAGGGCACACTGCACTGTAACCTTCCTCCTGGTATACATTATATTAATACATTTAACATAAACAAATCTTTTGCAAATGAACATGGCTTAATCGTTCTCCAGTATAGAAACCAGAGTGAGTCATGCCTCATCAGCTATGAGTTATGAGTTTTGCAGCTGTGTCAGAGCCCTATTTCCTATGGAAAAATCCCTGCATTTAATATATTCTAGTCTTCTGTGGATAAAGAGAAGTAATAACTGCTGACAGACAAAATATCAATACTTAGTCAGTATACTATATTATTAGACTCAATATTAATTTCACTATTATGTTCATTTTGTCATTTAAGGACAAGCCCGAGAAAGAGAAGACTTGAGAGATAGAGAGAAGAGGCAGTTCCCATTCATACCCATATTAGGTCTCCCACAACTCCACTAGCCACGCCCGCTAATCTGACGAGAGCGTGAGATTTTTTCTGATTGGCTGCATATGGATCTGCCACAGCGATTTTTGTGATTGGTTGCATATGCGCCAAACAGCGGCGCACAGGGCGGCTCACATGGCAGCCTGTTGTTGTTTAGATTGGGTAATCCGCGCTGCACGTGTCCGCCAATGCTTCTGCACGGAGTCTGCATGACGCCTTCAGGGCGGGTAGGAATAATAAAAACGGTTCCGAGCGGCGCTGTTCAAATTTATGTGAACCCGTCAAAACGCCTTAATTGAAGTGTCTTTTTGACTTTGGTTTCGAGGTTAAACAAAAATACTCGACGCCTTTACCATAAACTTTATGAAATTGTTTTTAATCAATGTCAATATATTGTTCACTTGACTAAGGGTATTTCTTTGCTGTTTGCTATTTGCTAAGTATGAGAGAATGGGGTCCAGATCTTATTTTCTTTAGGTAATTTTTTTGTGATATCTACCACCTGTGAGCTGAGGTGTATAATATTTTCTACCTGAAAGCTGAAGTGAAATGCCGTTTTTAATTGTGAATATCCAATTTACCATCTTTCCTATATGGGGTGAATGCATCATCACTGGAAAACAGGAAAGGTTCCTAGCATTAGTTTTGTAAGCGATTTTATTTTGTTAGCAGCTATAGCATATTAACAGCAATTTTGTGTAATACACAATACACAAAGCCCACCCTTTTCTGCTAGACTGAGAAAGGACAGTAAAAGTAAGTCTTTTGGTTTGTTGTACTCCGTAATGTTGGAGACTTTAGAGGGAACACACTGATCCTGGATGCAGAACAGTGCGAGCTGGCTGTCCAGTGCCTTTGCTTTTTGAAGACAAGTGCATACAAACCTCTTCAAGCTTTAGGACAGTGTGTACTCACAGCTGGCTAAGTAGCTGCCAGTGGGAAAGAAGCTTAACCCAATCATTAGAGGGTTACTGTTCTCTGTCTCTTTATCCAAACAATATCCTGACACATACCTGGCTGACAAATACAATACAAAAGATAAGGGCTTCAAGACCAAACTTTTTTTTTTAAATTCTCTCAAATTAGTTCAATAAATTGAATGACTTTGTTGGCATGGTTGTTCATCAGGATCAGTATTGCTCAAAACGTGCAAAAAATAAAAACAATTATATAATCCTCAACACACTATGAGCTGTTGCCTGTGAACAGGAGTGGTGTGGCACAGGCTGGCCACTGTGTGCAGCTCTCCACAGATGCTGCGGCTCAGTCCAGAGTCTGCTGAGCACAGCAGAGCCCTGTAAGCTCACTCATCTGACCTATTACAGCTACAGAATTAGACGCAACCACAGGACTATAATCTAATACTAAGGGCCAAAAACTCTGGGCTCCCAAAAATGTTTCTCTACCAGGCTGAATGTTTAGCTATATGCAATATTTCTCTGCATTATTGCTGCTTCAATGTCAGTCTGATGTAATATCACTGATTGCATCAGATTTCAATGGATAGAGCCAGAGAACCACTGTAGTGCTGAAGCCCAATGGAAAGAGAGAGGAGAGGCTATCATTCTTATTGCTAAGTAAAAAAAAAAAAAAAATCTATCTATCTATCTATCTATCTATCTATCTATCTATCTATCTACAATTTAACCACACTAAGTTAGTCTAACTGACCTGCCAAGTTCATTTAAGTCATACAAGCCCATAGCTATATACAGTATCTCACAGTACACCCCTCACATTTTTGCAAATATTTTATTGGTTGTTCATCAGGATCAGTATTGCTCAGTGTTGCCAGCTGTTTAGACATTAATGGCTGTGTGTTGAGTTATTTTCAGAGGACAGTAAATCTATACTGCTATACGAGCTGTACACTCACTACTTGAAGTAATATCAAAGTTTCATTTCTATCGTGTTGTCCCATGAAAATATATAATAAAATATTTGCAAAAATGTGAGGGGTGTACTCTCTTTTGTGAGATACTGTAAGTGATCTAGTTAGCTGGCTAGTTCGTAAACTTCCAAGCTCATGAATGTCATGGTCATGAATTGATGAGGGAAAAAAATCCTTGCTATTAACATGTTTCATTTTTATTTTAATCTGAGATCCTCTTCAACAGTTTGCCGGTTAACTAACTTGAAAACTGTGGTCCTTTATTGGTTCCAGCCACTGAGGTTTAAGATTATTTTTGCCTCCAAGGCCTCAGATAAATATAAATATTTGAGACAGTGCTCTGACAAAAAATGACTCCAAAGGTCATTTATACAGCAGCTTATTACACCCTATAGTTGTAATGTTAATAAAACTGTGGTGTAATATTAAGGGAACATCAAGGTCCATGTAAGGAAGATGGAGGGGTGTTGGATGGATCAGTCAGCATGACTTTCCCTCAGCCAACCCAAGTTCAAATCAAAGTATGAGCAGTGTTCACTTGATCAACGCTGATGTGACTCAAAGAACTATTTCCTGAGTGAGCTAGCACACCAGCGATGAACGTAGTGAAGTTTAGGACAATGTTATAGTTAAGGTTAGGAATAGGTCAAGGTTAAGGTTAAGGTTAAGGTGGGTTACCCTTTGAAACCTGGGCAAATTCACTTGATTTTTTGCAAAAAAAAAAAAAATAGGACAAAGGCAATGAGCAAATCAGCAAGAAATGAGCTAAAATTAGAAAAAAAGAAAGAAAAATCAAGAACATATATATGTAAATCACAGTAAATTGACCTGAGAAGTGTTTATAATTTATTTATTAAAATTAGATATTTAAAGGTCAGATCAGTGATGTTGGATCAGATTTCTGTGCTTAAATGCTTGTGAAAGCTTTTATTATTACTCATTTTGCCGAGGGCCCGCTGGAAGACCATCATGGACCCCTGGGGGTCCCTGGACCTCATTTTGAAAACCACTGATCCAGATGGGGTCTGATTTCTGCTGGAGCTATTGAACCCTGGATGTTAGCCTTCATTCAATCAACACACTGGCCTTGTATGACCTGTGAAGGTCTTAAACCAATGGTGACATCTAGTGGACACATGGGGAACACGCTGTTCAGCTGCTGGTGGTACATGAAGTGAACGACCTGTTGAAATGCTTTCAGCTGAGCTGGACTGTCAGCATGGACCACTGTTAGCCTGTGACGGGATGGCTTGGCTGTTGACAAAATGTGCCATGAAACAAGATGTGTGTCATCACCTTTTTTCAAGGCTCCCTGCTTCATCTCTGAAAGTCCTAATTGAGACATCCTATTAGTGGTGAAAATGACTGACATGTTTTCCTCAGCTGTGAAAAGGTCAAGTCTTTGGAGGGATCCAAACAATCCCATCAGTCTTTTCAGAGTCAGTCAGACAAGACAGACAACATCCACATACTTTCCCAAAACAGAGAGGAGTGGTTGAACATCCCCTCCTGGCCTTTGTTTCCTGCCTCGGTAAAAGCGCTCGCTGTTGTTTACTCTGGCTGAGAAATCCCTCCAAACGGAAGCCGTGACCTGCTATGCTTTTTGTCTCTGCAGCAGATGGATACTTGGCAATATCTCTCTCTGTAGCTCACTCTTTGGCAGATGCTGTTTCTTGTGTACAAACATGAACCTGATGGCTGAAACCCCATAAAACAAATACTGTATAACAACCATTACCTAAACCACAAATTTATAGCAATCCAACTAGGGCTTTTCCCCTTTAATACACACTTTTTACACACTTATAATTTATTATTATATTATATTATATACAGACATCAAAAAAGACATCCAGAGACATCAAAGACATCAAAAATAGTACTGGAAATTTAGGATAAATAAAGTGCTGTGTGCCGTGGTGCCAGGCTAGGTTTATCCTTGTGTGGGATAGCTTTAATAATAACTGGGATAGCTTTACTAATAACAGCTTTCTTTGGAGGTGGCTCTCAGGGTAAGTCCAGCAGTAATGGTGGGATATCCAAGATATAAATAGTTAAAGGCCATTGCACTTAATAACAGCTATCACCAGAGTTGTGTACAGAAGAGCCTGTGATGTCATCCACACAGTGGCTCGCATGAGGAACATTTTATGGATTAATTGGGTCACTTGGGTCAGACAGGGTCAGAGTGGGTCAAAATTTGGTCTGGTAATTTTTATTATCATAATGGACAGCAAAATTCACTTTAAATCTATTAGGAAGGCATAATAAATCAGACAAGATTCAAATTCAGGACCGGTGTTTCCTCCAAGCTGATACTTCAGATACTTTATCACACAGACCAAATCAAATATTGCCAATCATCATTGCTCCGCTTTAACAGAAATTTTGCCAATCAGTAATCAGTTGCAAAGAAGAATAGAAAAAAAATAAGAAAATATTTCGTTTTGTGATTGAGATCAGATGTAAGGAAGTGTTGAAGGTCCTGTCACTGAATGTAGATTTGACTGCAAACAAATGAACTGGCAGGATTCAACATGTAGTCATGGGGAACAAGGTGATGAATTCACAAGAAATAACCTGAAATGTTAGTGGGAATTTTTTTTTTTTCAATTAAATCAAATCAAAATCAATCAATCAATCAATCAATCAATCAATCAATCAGAAAACAGATTTACCAGAAATCTTACCAGAAAATGTGAAAACATCTTTAAAAAAAAAGATTTTTTTTTTACAATTTTTAGGATATTTTTCTCTTGAGTAATAATAATAATAATGACAACAACAACAATAACAGTAATAATAATAACAACAACAACAACAACAACAATAATAACAATATTAATAATATTTAAAATTAATTTACAAGAAAAGAAACCTAAAATATACCCCCAAAAAGTAAGAATAAAGTAAAATAAGTGAATTTTGTTCAAAAGGTTAAATAAAAAAAAAGAAAAAGGAAAAAAAGCCCGCCTGCAGGCTCCTGGGGTGCAAAGGGTGAAGACAAAAAGCCACCATTACACTTTATAGAATCATATTGGATGAGCATAGATGCCTTTTTGTATCTTGAGCATTAACAACATTTCTCAAGCACCACTTCATTCGGGTTGGGTTGTGTGTCCATTCTCTGCTGTGTGTGCATATTTCATATCTCCATCAATATGTCTATAGCTGGACATGGCTATGGAAAAATGACATGTTGGAATGCAAACTTACATATGCCTTATTTTTCAGAGCAGTGTTTGACATGCTGTGATTAATCAACATGTTGGAGCGTGAAGGATTTCATCTGCAAGCGTCCCGACTTCTTTGGCTGGTTTCCATACTTGACAATTAAAACGTCACAGTGGTGAAAAACAGGTCCCATTACTGGTATTGAGGTGCTCCATCAAACGCTTTGGCAATCCAAGGGAATGCAGTGGGGAGAAATTTGGACTTGTTAACTGTCAAAACAAACGCTGGGAGGGCGGGTGACTTCCAGCAAAACTTTCTTTTGACACTTTGTCCCAGCCAGCTGATTAATGCTGATCAAGACAAAGCTTCTTTTCTACATCTCTGTCTCTCTCACTCACACACACACCACTCATCTACTCCCGCTATTCTGTCTTTTTGTCATTTTTTCCCTTTCATCCCTCTGGGCTTTGCTCTGGGCTCCTCCTCCCTCCTTACAACCATTCAACCTTGGTTTTCTCTTCCCCTCTCTCTCTCTCTCTCTCTCTCTCTCTCTGTCTCTCTCTCTCTCTCTAATTCTTTCGTCCTCCCTCTTCTCTTTTCCTCCTCCCCCTCTCCACTCCTCCACTTGTTTGGAGGAGCAGAACTCCTCTGCAGACGCTGCTGTGTGCTCTGGGATTGTGGAGAAGGAGGAGAATGACCTGAGGAAGGAGGGAGGCCAGGACGACAAACAACAACAAAGACAAAAAAAGGCCCCAAAAACTGGAAAATCTCCACCGGAAAGTGACCAAATCAACCTGACATCTTCACTGCTAGAAGAAGAAATAGTGGATCGATTAGAGTAAGTGTCCTGGTGTTTGCACAATGCTTCCTGTCCAGCACTGGTTTGTTTATGTATGACTGTGAAAAGACTGTAACTACCAAATGTGGAATGAGAGGATCTAGTCATGTTGGTACCAGATTCTTCTTCTTGCTGCTGCTGCTGCTGCTGCTGCTGTGCACTGGCATTCACAAGCGTCATGCAGGCACCAACACTGAGACTTCCATGCACAAATTTCCACTCAGTCTCATGCACTCACACACACACACACACACACACACACACACACACACACACACACACACACACTCTCTCTCTCTCTCCCAGC
>OMLB01007543.1:13847-35280 GCA_900302555.1 Myripristis jacobus | reverse complement strand
ATGCCTCTGGTCTGATCACAACGCACAGGAATCTAATTTTAGAGCCGCTGCTTTTTAAATCAATATCTCGGCTCCTATCACTGGCGGTGTCATGCAGATTATCTCACGGCCTTCATAGATGTCACACCAGGTTTGCTGTGCTCTCAGTCCACGCTTTTGTGCCGCCGAGGCTCGCCAGTGCTCGCACACTCACACAGGCAAACACACTGAGCTGCATACTGCCCGTGCATGCGGAGGCAGACACACACACGGGGCAAAGCAAACTCATCCCTCTGGGTTTACCATAGTTGGAGTCTCTCTGTGTGCGGGCATACATGCACACATGTCTGGTGAGTGTGTGTGTGTGTGTGCATGCATGCTAGTGTGTACTGTGTGCTCAGGTTGAGTGAGCGGAGAGGAGATAAGGAGTGGAGAGAACAGAGCTAATGTCAGTTTCTGAAATGTAGGCCTGTTGCTTGCTTGGGTGATTTTTTTAAAAAATTTTTTTTTTAATTTTCCTGTTGTTTGTTTTATTTTTGATGATTGCTGTTTATTAGTCCTTCTGAGCATGAGTCAATGTTCCTGTCTGCCAGCGACAGAGGAAAGATGTTTTTGAAGTTAGGTGATCATTGTAAGACAAAGGAGCATTTTTTGATCATGCTATGCAATAACTGTTAAAAATGATTATCTGTAAAGAGTAGGAAACAATTTGTTTACTGCCGACTACAGTTTAACTTTATAAGATCGAATTTGTTTACTGTTTCCATGATCAGCAAATATATGCATGTGTGGCCTGTCTTGGACTATCTGAGTAGCATGTATGTTACACACTGTGCCTACTGTGTGTGCTGTGGATGATGACAGTTGTCTATGAATGACGTTCAGAATTTGTTTACACATAAAACGCTGATGAAAGTGAAGAGAAAAAAAAGGCAGATTGGGCAGAAAAGATAAAAACAATGAAAAATAAAATAACACTGACTTTAGCCACCGGGCTTCAAAAGTCTCAAGTCAGCAGAGCAAAAGGGAAAAAAAAAACTGGATGATAATTCTGCAGTTTACAAAGTGTAACGTATTATATTATGCATCACTGAGGAAAAGATCACAGGGGAATTTCTAGAGCACATTTGAAGAAAGTGTCTTGGTTCTGACACTGACATTATTCGACTAAAGAAAACGTCATGCTAATGCTAACAAGATGTAACTAATTGGTTGCACACTGGAGCTTTTCCACTGGAATATTCAAAACTGTAGTATTTTTTTTAAGGTGCTGGGGGGAAAAAAATGCATCAATTTGCATAAACATAATGCATAATGGCCAGGCTTTTCTTTAGGCTGAACCACACAGGCAGCCCAATCCAACGAAGCGTCTATCTAAAGTATACAGTGTGAACTTCCCTCTGAAAGGATTTCAGTGTGAAGTTCACAATTTAATCTCATCCATGCATAATGTCCTGTAGCCTATATAGAAATAAAAAGAGGATTATTCTCATCCTTTTGCTGTTCCTGCTGTGGATGGTTTGGGACAAGGCTTACTCTATAAAACACCGTGTATTTTTGAGACACTTGAATATTATCCGCAACCTGAATTTTTCCAAATTGGATTAAATTTTGAGAAATCTGTGACCAAACAACGTATGCATCTGTATTTGTGTTGAAGTGCAGGTGAAAACTAATTCAAATTCAAACGAACCCGTTACAATAGCTAGCAGGGAACATGTTTTTGTATTTACTTGACTGTAAATCTGTCTCTTTCGCTCTCTGTCTACCTATCCATCCCTCCATCCATCAGTCCCTTTAGTCTCTGTCTCCGGGGTTAACTACTGTGATTCACACAGATTCGTTGTCCTGCAGAGTCCCAGTGTGTCACACAGTCTGACCTTCCCGCGGGACTGCTGCTCTTGCACATTTACACACTGACTAACAGCATGACAACAGGACTAATCACAGCCTTGTAGCTGTGGTCTGCATAATGTTCCCTCTTATACACCCTGTAATTAAAGATATGCACGTTTCATTAGTTGCACACAGCGGACGGACAGCAGTGGCGCCATGTGCTGGTTTTCACTTCTCAGTCACCATGTGCCTTGAGCAAAGCGTGTTTGTTTCCTTTTTTTTTCTCCATTCAGATCAAATCAGTGCAAATCAAGAATTAGATCAGAATTAGAATCGCTTTTACTCACCATGAAGGTTATGATCTTGCTAATTTGTACTGATATGCTGCTGAATACAGGACAAAAGGTGTACGTTTTTTTTTTTTTCCAGAAATCATTTTGTATTTGCATATATTTATATCCCTGCAGTTTTCACAGCACTGTCCTGTGTGTTTCCAACCTTAGAGGACCCACAAAGCTCTGTTCCATGTACTACATGCTTTTAAACATTGCTCTAATAATTATAATCATACACATATAAATCAGTCCTCTGCAGTTTTGTGCTGTGGTTTGGCTTAGCGGCGTATATATGTAAGAGCTGTCAAACATTGACAGTGGAACATAACTGGCGGGACTGTGCGGTATGAATAGTACAGTGTTACAGCGCTGGCTGTTTTATTTGAGTCAGTGTCAAGCCCCTGGTGTTGTTTTCTCCCAGTGTCGTTTCCATATGCTGTTTACTGTAGATGTCACATGGTCAGGCCAGGTGATACCAGAGCTCAGGCAAACAGAGGCAGATAACATCTCTACGCAAACTCTTCCCACTATTGCAGTGCAGCAAAGCCTATACCTACACTATTGAAATTAATGTTTATATATTTATTTATTTGTATTTTTTGCCTTTATTATCCAGTTATTCAGTTGCCTTTCATTATTCTGGGTTAGTGAGAAAGGGGAATGACCCATGGCACAAGTCTCAGGCTGGATTTTAACCCAGGATATTACATGATATGCACCAAAGCCAATTGAGGCACCAGGGTGCTCTCTTGGTATGAGTTTTTGATGCCCTGCTTACATAGTAATATCCAGAGTAAGAGAAAGAGTCATTTAACAAATAGATGCAGCAATAGGTGGTCACCTATTCATTCAGCAGCAATTTGTTATTTTTCCTCTCAGAGGATGGATTAGTATTACGCAATGTGAAATTTGTCTGCTAGTGAGTGAATAAATACTGTGATTGCATTATTCCTCGCTTCCATCACATCTCACTGTCTGGCATGCCGGGAAAGGGCTGGATGTGCATAGTTTATCTCTCGTCACATATGAGGACACAGGAAGTGTCTATATGCACTGTAAATCCCTGCACTGGAGGCACGCACGTCCTGCCCACCTCCCAGCTCAACCCTGGCCCAACCCAGCCGCCCCCCTCCAGTGCCCTGCCTGAGATAGGTGGCTTAGACTGGCTTTCAGGGCAGCTCCTTTTCTGCTGAGTTCATCAGGCTGGCCCTTTGAGCAGGGAGCCGACCCACTGCCTTGTGGCTCTTTCTCTCTTTTCAGGCGACAAATGTGCTAAAACAGCACTCCATAATCACTTGGCATTAGGGGCCGTTGTGTTGGGCATTAGTGGTTAGAATTGACCGGTGGGACGTTATAAAAATGAGTCTGACAAGAGAACACCAAAGCTGATGAGTCTGGATCCTGGCACTGGACGGCTAGAGGATTAGTTAGCTAACACACTGGCTGGGGCTTCTGCAGAGTCTGGTCCCATCGCATCTCGTCACCACCGGCTTGAGGCTGCCCCAGTGGCTGCTGTCTCCATCCCGCACCCTCCGCCGCCTCTCCCTCCTCTCTACCAAAAAACACAACATGCTCCTCTTATTGGGTCGTGGGTCTTATGGGAGGAGCGTATGATGTCATAGGATGGAGTGTGTTAAGTGGCGGCGGAGAGGCCTATTTCACTTCAGCTCTTACGCGGCAGAAGGGAAAAACAGAGATGGAAACAGAAAAAGGGAGCGAGAGACAGACAGTCAGAGAGATGCTAATGCGCCAAAGCTGTTGGGGAAATGAACTGCCGTAAAACTCAAGATGCTAGGGCTTTGTTCAGAGAGTGGAGACAGAGAGAGAGAGGGAGAGGGAGAGGGAGAGAGAGAGAGTTGAATTTAACATCACACTTTATTGAAGACGGTTCATTGTTGATATGTATTTTAGCAGCCAAATGTGCAGAGTATTGTCATTGTATCTTGACAAGCTAAAGAAAAAAGAAGAGGATGGGGAGAGAGAGGGGGAGGAAGGGAGATAATTCCCCCTGACCTAAGACAGTAAATGAGATGAGGACTGCTGTATCCCTTGTTCTCTGTTCTTGTTTTCACCGACTCCACTCTGATATCATCTGCCAATAACTATCGGCAGCAGTTAAGCGAAAATCACATTATGTGTCGTTATCACCAAACCATTAAATCACATTTACTGCTCAGCACCTAACCGCTGCTTTGCTCTCGGAGTTAACTTGATTTAACTCGCAGAATTGCAGCCACTTTCCCCCCTGACAGGCACTTTCCTACGTGAACTGTTTAACCTTTCCCGGAGCGTGGAGTGCCTGTGCCTATTTCTGTGGAAGGTCCTCCTCTTTCCACTGCTTTGCTCGGTGTGAGCAGCCTCATGGTGTTGGAATGTAGCAGTAACAGGCAGTACCATGGGAAGAGTCACTGAGGGGGGTTGAGATGCACGCCCTTTATTCAGACCAGCAAGGCATTCAATGGACTTAAAACATTCTGCCATTCATTGTGGAGTCTCCTTACAGTATAGTAGAGCTCAGTCAGCCCTCTCCTCTTCTCTCCAAGTCTCTCCTCTCCTCCTCTCTGTACTATGCTGTGGAGCAGTCGGGTGTCTTCATTAAAAACAGTTGAATCGTGTTTGTGACATTTAGGATCATTTAAAAGAAGGTGTTTTAGTTTGAAATGTGAGGGCAAACCACTTTGTTTACTCGTGTTAAGTATGAGGCTGAGGAGGGATAAAACCCCTCAGGTTCATGACAGCACTAATAGTTTTAAATTCCTGTCGTGGATCTAATGTTTTGATGTCAAAAGACACAAAAACAGGAACAATTGAGTGAAATGCTCTTATATTTTAGGTTATGATGAGGTAAAAGAGTTAGTTTCTTAGACAGTGTCCGTACTAAGGCAATCCCGAAAACACCTCTCTGCTCTTTCATCCTCACTACACCGCAGGAGTGTTTTGACACTGTTTTGCAGACGCCCGCTGTCCACACAAACGGCTGAAAAGGCATGATGTCCCCTACTGCACATGCATGCACTTACACAACTTCTTCTCTACAACAGTCAACAAATCACATTAATTATGCCAAAAAAGGCTGAAATGTGCGTGTGGCTTAAAGGCTTTTTGGGTGTAGGTGTGCACACTGACTTGGGTCATTATAGCTTCTAGACAGTGTGACTGATTTTATGAAGTTCATAACCTGTCAACTCCCACATTTTCTGGAGGCCAAACCAATTTCTACGGGGGCCAGTGGCTCCTGCTGCTCCTGCTGTGCCAAATGAAGGCCAGTGACCTCAAAAATACCTCCCCTCCTCAGCTGAACATCTGCTTTTAGCCTCTGTCACTGAAACATTTGATTCAGAAGCAAATCTGTTCCGTGTCACATGGGTATCATGTTCAGCAGGCTGAAATGGTAACGCCATGTGCACCAACATAGGGTCTTGTTATCGTATCTGTAAAAAGTTGACCAGTCTGTACCAGAATACTCCACTGTGCTATGAAACATTCAACAGTCCCTGAAACTGATTGAGTCTACTCTTGCGGCTTATCTGTGGTTTCAAGTAACAAAGCCAGAGCAAAATGCGCTCAAACTGTGCGATACCATCCTTATCGCTTGTTTGTGCCTTTTTGTCTCAAGCTTACATTTGTAACTAGTAACTGTCTTGTGTTATTATGGTTTAAATGAGGTCAGTCAGTAAAGTTTTTTGTCTTAATTTCCACCAGAGGAGAATGAAGTGTCTGTTAATCCTCACTAATAATAATATCATGTGCTAAGTCAACACACGCGCACACACCAGTCTCCTCAGGTATTGGGCTACAGCTTTTAATGAATGTACGTCTTTATCACAGTAACCTTGTCCTCCCCTTGGCCCTTCGACTTGTAAGTATTTGCACATACGACTATGGATCCTTCAAGGTTCTCTCCAGGTGAAAAATAAAGATTCACTACAGTAGACCCTCCGACACAAGCAGGAGAGAGACGGTTCAGTACGAGGTGTAAGGAGCCTTATTCCTCAGAAGATAAATGCTCCTAGATAGCGCTTTGCTTATCGTGCCCAAGCAACATTTAGTTTAAGGTCAAGATCCGTCGGCTGCAGGGCAGGAATGGATCCAGAATAAATCTTCGCTGACAGAAGTTAATTGTGTTGCCACGGCGTGGCAGCCCGAAATCCACAGTCCCTCCCTGCATTAGACCTGTAAATCTTCACTCTCACTTAAATTCAATTACTTGCCACTTATGTGTCAAATGTCACTTTACCGCCTGCTGTTCACTGTCGACGCGGTAACTTGAGCTGCAGCTGTTGGGGTGACCAGGGCATAATTCTGTCTCTCAGCGTCAGCCTGGCAGCTCTGGAGCCAGGCAGCATCTGTATAGTATTTACTAAGCTCTAGATTTACACTATTCTTGGGCATTCACACACGCAGACCCAGACACAGGCATGTTAGCACTCGCATGCACGCACAGCTGCAGTTACCCTGCGAGGGCTCAGTGTAAGGTGCCTCTATAATCCCTTCCCCGCCTTGGTGCAACCTCTCTATCATATATCTGTTTATGTTCACAGCCACGGATTATGGTGTGAAGTTATGATTCATAGTGTTTTGATGCAGATTATCCACCTAAGCTTTAAGATTCCATCAGCACAACATGGAGCGGCTGTATTTCTGCACTGTTATTATCGTCTGAGGTGGGCAGCTACTGTTAACGCTGCCCAGACAGTTTGACTGCAGATTTTTATTACACCCTCTGTGTCTGATGTGACACATAAAACTGCTACAAATAACAGTGCAGCCTCATTGCTCTGCGTTTGTGTTTGTGTGTGTTTCTGTGTCCATGTGCCGCATGAGTTTGCAGATGCAAAACTATGCTAATACGTGACTGATAGTGCGCCACTGGTAGTAATATGCTGTATGTCTGTTTTTATGTGTAGCAACTGAGGCCTTACTGTGCCATTTGTTGAATCCCTAGTGGCAGCATGTTTTTGTTTAAGGATCCACACACATGCACACACACACACACACAAACATGCATGCACTTAGATTAAGAAAAGCAAGCTCCTTTTTCACACAAGACAAATCCTCCCAGTTACTGTGGTGTTTTTTTTTTTTTTTGTGGCTTCCAGGAAATCAGTGTCAAAGGGTTCGGTTTCTTCTTTTATTTATGAAAAGTCAGTACAGAAATATGTGGTTAAATGGGGGTTTCCTGTTTTAGCACCCCACACATCATCATCTCTGCTGAGGCTGCAGTGCCAAGCCAAGCAGAGACATTCGAAGACGAGTGGCTGCTGAAGGACTGCAGCGTATGTGTGTGTGTGTGGCGGTGTGTGAGCACATGTGCATATGTTTTCAGGACCAGTCTCAGGACCACTTAAGCACGCTTCATATACTTGCCACATCGTTGATCAGAATGCAGTTTACAACCCTGCGTCAGGTGCCGTGCCCTCTCTCCTTTCCTTTCTTTCTTACGTCTCTTTGCTGTATGTTGTCAAGCCGCACAACTAAAACAGAAAATCCCTTCATTTGGTGTTCTCCACCATCATCATTTATAAAGTTATGCTGTGTACAATTAAGAGCTTGAGTGGTGAGAGGTTAAAAGATAACTCTTTTACATGAGGAACTCAAAACTGTAATTAAAATTTGTTTTAATAACAGTGATTTTAATGCCATTTGAGATGTCATCATAAAGATCCGACTGTATGAGAACGATTGTAAGTTCAAACCACTGACAGAAAGCCTGCACAGATGTTTTTTTTCACTATTGTGCTCATTTCCCTCATACTTCCACTATTTTACATCATCTATAGGCTCTAGCATTGTGTAGCTTTCTAAGATTTTGTTGCATTGTCTCTTGAGTAAGGGGTAGTGTGAGCGTGCATGCACCTTGCACAAATACAAACTAACTAAACGTTGTTTACATGACCATAGAGAGGCAGCAAAGCATTGTGCACCCTCATTGATTTCCAGCACAAACTAAAGTATCAATCCTAAATTCATTCACTCATTCACTCATTTTCCAAAAATGCGTTGCTACACTATATGGACCAAAGTATTGGGCCACACCACTTAATTATTGAATTGAGGTGTTTCATTCAGTCCCTTTGCCACAGGTATATAAAATAAAGCACCTAGCAATGCAGTGTGCCTTTACAAACATTCATTCTAAAGAGCTCACTGAATTCCAGCAAGGTACTGTAATAATAAAGAATTTTCTTCCATCCTAGATATTCTACAATCATTGTTGCAAAATAGAAGTGTTTAGGTACCAAAGCATCTTAGCCACGAAGTGGCAGATCACGCAAAGTTATAGAGCAGGGTCACCGAGTGCTGAGGTGCATAGCGTGTAAAAGTAGCCAACGCTCTGCTGACTCAGTAACTGCAGAGCTCCAAACTTCCTTAGACATTCACATCAGCACAAAAACTGCACCGGGAGCTTCATGGCATGGTTTTCCATGGCCAAGCAGCTGCATACAAGCCTTATATCACCAAGCACAACGCCAAGCGTCAGATGGAGCGGTGTAAAGCACGCTGCCACTGGACTCAGGAGCAGTGGAAACATGTTCTGTGGGATGACGAATCATGCTTCTCTCTCTGGCAGTCTGATGGACGAGTCTGGGTTTGGTGAATACCAGGAGAACGTTCCCTGCCTGACTGCACTGTGCCAGCTGTAAAGTTTGGTGGAGGAGGGATAATGCTTGGGGTTTCTTTTTGGGGGGTTGGCCTCGGCCCCTTAGTTCCAGTGAAGGGAAATCTTAATGCTTCAGCCTTAAGACATTTTGGACAATTCTATGCATCCAACTTTGTTGGAACAGTTTGGTAGCAAGGTCCATAAAGCCATGGTTTGGTGAGTTTGGTGTGGAAGAATTTGACTGTCCTGCACAGAGAACGGACCTCAACTTCATCCAACACCTTTGGGATGAACTAGAATGGAGATTGCATGGGATTTAGGATGAGATGTCATAAAAGCTCCTGTAGGTGTAATGTGTAGGTGGCCCAGTAATTTTGTCCATATAGTGTACTTATCAAAGGTTCCTGCCTTGAAGGAACAAGGAATCTCTTTTCCTGTAGAAACTGAACACTGATGGATCATTATCGTACATTTCTTGTAGTGAAAATGTCTGTCAAATTACACTCAAAATCCTTCTAGGTAGGTCAGAAGGAGCAGAGCAGAGCAGCAAATTACAGAGATGTAAAATTATTAAATATTCACTCGTATTTTCTTTAAAATGCATGTCTACATCAGTTATTCCAACTCAATCTTCACAAGTCTACACTGCCTACATGATAAGTAAGGTAAAGTAAGAGATGCCTGGCCACCTTAAATGCAACAGGCTTGGAAAACCCCATAGCCATGTCAGTGAAATATAATATTTGCATCCGCATGCCTGTCACATATGTAAATGGATTGTGACACCACAACAAGAGCAAAAACAACATGCATTGTTGTTTTTTTTCCTGACACCTAAGATCCCTCATTACCTAAACTAGAATTCATTTTAATGAATCATTTTCCAGGCCTGTTTCTGCTGGGTTGCTAGATTTAGTAATCAGTCTGAGAATGGGGGCTGTTATCACAGAATAGAGAACATGATTATGCCAAGAGTGTGATATGAACCGCTGGAGAGCAGCTTGTGCTGTGCAGTCTGTGCTGTTAACTGGAGGACACAGTGGCACAGCACAGACATGTTTTAACAGCTTGGCTAAATTTATCCTTACAAATCAATATGACTGGCAATAACAAAACACTACTTTATGTTCCATTAGCATTGTCTACAAATAACGCAACAATGAGGGAAAAAGATTGCATTGTTTTTCATGAAGTATTTACAGCCTCGCCCCCTCCATTTGAGTCAGTAATGTGTCTTGGGATTTGCAGAGTTTTCAGTTTGCACTCTCATTCTGTAATGAACAATGGGATCACAGCATGGCACAGATGAATAGCAAACAGGAGAGCCGGACAGGTTTAACTCTCCACTCTCTTTTTCTTGATTTGTACACAGTGTATTTAAACTTACTGCGGTGTGGGTCTCACATTACACACACACACACACACACACACACACACAAAAGATTCAAGTTGATTCTGTAAAGTAGAACAGCTGCCAGAACCGTTTTCGTTACTCAGAGAGGCAATCACGGAAGTAAGAAAGTGGTAGAATTTGAAGTGGATCTGCAACTTGGGCCATTACTTGTTAAGCTACTTGTGCCACTGAGAGGCAGAATGGAGTTCAGCTAGGTTCACTGCAGTATAGTCTCTGGTGCCTGGCTATAAAAGGCTCAGTAAACCTTGTCCATTGAGAAGAGATGGAGAGAGAAAACGGGAAAAAAGAGAGGGAGAAGAGAGGGTTTTTTTTTTTTTTTTTTTTGGTTGGTTGATCACAGGCTGCCACTTGGAGTTAATGCTTCCAGAAGATGAAATGTAGCCTGGTTCACTATCAGTGATTAAAGACCCACCATGGTAAATTTAGTAGAGCAAAAGCTTGAAGTTTCTCTTCATCACCAGAACTAAGTGGAACTGTGTCCCTCTTCAAATGAGAGCGCCTCAGACTCTTCTAATTTCTCACACTAAAGTTAGTCCATGGTCATTTTTGGCTGTAATCCACAAAGTAACCGTCAAACTCATTTTCTGCTTTGGTTGTTTTTTAACTTTCCTTTAACAGCGTATTTCAGCAGTCACTTGAACAGAGGCAAAGACCAGTGAGAGGGAACAAATTAGATCAGGAAGAACAAAAGTGTCAGTAGCTGGATGACCGACTCTAATAATAAGAAACTACCATTAATTGTTTGAAAACCACACATTTGCATACTTTATACCACAATTTAGACAGCACTGTTGGCTGGAATATTTCTAGATCTGTGTGCTTTGATATGCTTGCAATTAATTTGCAGTTGCTTAATTATAGTAATGCATTTGATGTCGCTCTGCCTCTGAAGCTATAAATGCATGTAGAACTAATGCTTGTATCTGAGAAACATGTGGGGGTAAGGAGTGAAGACAAGGCAATGGAATCAGCTTGTATCTATATAAACCTCTTTATTTCACTGATTGATCTTTGGCCATAATGTTGCTATCAGCCGAGGCTGAAACTGAAATGTCTTGCCTGCACAAAGCTGCAGTAGATAGTGGTGTGCTTATGACCTGGTAGCGAGTAATTGTTGAATCATTATGCCATTACTGAAAGTGGAACAGGGGAAACCATGACTGCGGGACAGTTGACAGGTTTAGTGGAAGATCAGGTTTAGCAACACTGTCTCCTAAAAATTACGTTCCCATATAACTTTACGGCATTCTCAATTATATTTGCTGGTAAATGCATTTTCTCATGGATTGCATTTGTTTGTTAGGAGTGGGTCATAACCTAACTTTATCTTTAACCACTTTCATTACCTGCAGCCATGAAAAACTTACTTGGTTAAGGTTTGGAAAAGGTCATGTTTAAAGACAGGAAATGTTACTTAAAATTCACTAACATTAGCTAGCTGAAAATTAACACTGCTCTCAACATCTTAACATAGGAATCAAATTCTGGCCTCCTGAGTCAAGGTTGGGTTTTTCTTTACCCATCCACCACCCCACCTTCCTATTAACTTTGTTAGTCTTTATACTATGTCATAGTACGAGAAATGTAATGTATTAGTCTTGTGTCACAAATGTAATCCCTGACAAAATACGTTTCTGTTGAGATGTAATCGAGAATGCAGTTTAGTTGTATGGGAGTGTAATTTTTAGGAGCCCAGGCTGCTGATAGAGACCTCAACTATTGTTAGAAGAGTGCACTCATTACAGTGCAGATCTCCAGACAGCGTATCCTCCCTTCTCCAATGCTTGGACTTAAGTGAAAAAACACCCCTTTCTTGCCCACCGGAAGGGAAAATACGGAGACACTGCCTACATATCTTCCCCTCTGCAGTGCCTGTCAGAAAAACATTGGAGGAGCTAGCACTCAATCACTGTATAAAACAGATATTTCAGAGGTTTTGAATCATCACACCATGAAAGGGCCTTGATCATACATTCATAACTGTGCACAAAAAAATTTGGGCTGAAAGGCCCAGTAGTATGGCAGATTAGCTGCCAACAGATACACAGATACACTCGATGAACGCATGATCTCCTCGAGGCTGTTTCATGGTGGGGATAATAATAAGGATATATGCACGCGCTCCCCTCGCCCTGTCAATCTTATTTGCACCTTGTGGAAAGTCCTACTGACGTTTGGCAGCAGTCAGGGAGTATGTTTGCACAGCCGACATTTAAGCTGATATGAGGAAGGTAAAACAGAGGTTAAAAGCTTTGGCTACGTCTCAGACTTATTACACTCCATGTTTCTTGAAATCCCGAAACCAGATTTGTACTTTATTCTTGAGTCTCCCCAAGCCTCAACAATGACCTGCAATGTAGAGGCTAAATTCAAAAGATGCTTAGTAATCCGGTTATATGATACTAATCTGGTCACAAATAGTTGGTTCCTTAAGCAGAGATGTGAGACATTTGTTTATTTACCAGTAGCAGGTTACACCACAATTTTCAGGCTTTTATTGAGTAGATTAACACTCCCTGAGTGAATTTTTCTCACAGAAAAATTCTGATGGAAATAATTTTTAAATTGCTCCCTATGTTGTTCATTTTGTCATTCCAAATTTAATTATTTATTTATTTTTACCCAAGATCCACATGCTAAAAAGCAGACTATCTCCAGATGAATAGCCTCTCTGTCTTGCCTTACTGTACCTGTACCTGTCCTGCAGTAATATGATAAGGATTGTTAGGAGAACTCCCTGCTGGTTTGATCCATGTGTCTTCAGAAGGTTCTCATTAGCTGTGGAAACAAAGAGTCAGTCCTCTGCTGGAGCTGCAGGGCAGGAATGCCCTGAGTCAACAGCGCCCAGGGAGGATCACACAGGCTATGGCAGACTCCAAACCTGGGACAGATGAAGACAGGGAAACAACATCCACCTCTAAACCTCCATGAATGAAAAACAGTTGTGTCAGATCAACCTGAAATTCCTCTCTGATCATGATCACGTGATTGTGCCTTTTTGTTTACATGCACGTCTGTATTCACAGTTAGCTTTTACCTTTTCATGGTGTGCAGTTTCATGCTGCTTCACTGTACATTAGCCTTTTCTCTGCAGGGGAAGCTGGGGTGAGTCAACCCTGTGATGCGATCTCACCAAACATTAGCCTGTATGTTCACCTATGTTTTCCATGTGCCTGCTCTTCCATGAGCGCACCTGAGGTCTGTGGCAGTCTGTTGCCCTACAGAGGTGTGTGTGTGTGTGTGTGTGTGTGTGTGTTGGGGGAGGGCACGAAGGACAAAGATAGCTTTGATCACGTTGGACTGTCACTAATGTGTCGCTTTTCACTATCAGAGCATCAGAAATGCTCTCACAGGTCTGGGTGATGGGCAGGAAGCAGGACAAAGTATCTCTTTATTGCATCTTTTAATGGTGATAAGCTACCTTTTCTCACTGCACTCGGACTATCTGGATTGTAAATTAGTGTCTGCTGACACCTGAGACAGCATGCTGAACATCCTGATATCCTCACTGGTGGATCCTGACAGAAGTTTAAGGAGCTTCAGAAGGAGTGAGCGCCTTGCGTCTATACTTGTATGTAATCATTCGTCTTTGATGCACATTTCACATTGGTTAGTCACTGGTTTCTTTGCACTGCTGTGTAAACTTTGTGTATACATTTTTTCCCCATGTATTTTTATTTCAAGAGATTGTGGTGAGCCCTAGTGGTGAGCCATAACCCAAACTCTTCCAGTCAGTGTCTTTTTACTTTTTTTTAAAGTGATAGTCTAAGCTGGAACGTGTGTGTGTGTGTATGTGTGTGTGTGTGTGTGTGTGAGTGCGTCCCTGGCTGACGTATGGCTGTAGGTTTTAGAGTTGTTCATCTGTCTTGATCCTCTTCTTAGTGTGACCTGGCTCTTCTGGAGGTCATCCTCTGCTTGCAACCTTCAAGTCCTGTGTGTTAGGACTGACTGGCTGTATTTTAGCCTTGTAGGATTACGTCTGGTGGGAATTAACCCCAGGACCACCTACATGGCTGCCAAGCCCTCCAGCCCACAACTGTGTAAGGCCAAAAAGGAAGGAATCATGAGAGAGTTAGTTTGAAGGAATGTGACTGCTGGGTTTGTTTGGAAAAGACAGGGTGTAACTGCACATTCAGACTTAATTTGTGGACACTGCATCACGCTACATAATATCACATAACTTCATCATTTTGTGTGGTACTCCTGCAGCCCACTATTCTATTGCAAATCATGTCTCCATGGAAGAACCAGGATTTGTTAACTGTGAAACAATACAAGCTGAGATTGTTGCATCCTGTGGGTGGGGTCAGGTTTGGGAAGTCACAGGAAGTTGACTGAATGGCATTAGTGGTTTCCTGTGAGGTGGCTTATCAACCACAACCACTTTGCCAGTTTTCTCTGTGTTGAGGAATTGCTTGGAGACTTTATATAAAGCAATACAAATTCCTGAGCAATCTGGTTTGGCAATTGTCTCTAATTTTAATTAGCCTACAAGATGCACCACCCCAAAAGAATCTTGACCCGCATAAACAGCGAGGGAAGGAAAACAGACTTTCTTGTTAGTGCTTGGATTTTCAATTTACCATTCTCTTAAATCCTGCTGCTCACTTTGATTTATTTGTAAGCCAGGAATTCGTGTAGCCTGCCCTCAAGTATACACTTTCTCCTTTGTGTTGGATTTTGATGGAGGAGAGTCAAAATGTCCCAACAGGATACGTGCTGTGATTTCTCCCTCTCGTTTCTTCAGACTTGCGATGCATATAGCAGCAGGCGCACTTGCATATAGCAGCATGGCAGTAAAACACAGCCCATCACCACACGGTGAAAGTGAGCGTTCAGCATCAGCAGGGACAGCGGCATCGCCTCTCCGCTCTTTACAATTGTATCCCGGGCAGTTTATTTCCAGGGAAAACAGGGGTGCCCGCTTTTTTTAGCCATGGAAAATGGACATAAAAAATGACTGAATAAATGGATAAAGGGACATATTGAACAGTATTTGTAGTTAATGAAAGGGTTTATTTTGTTGAGTTTTATTCTGGCTTGCTTTGACAATGGCCCCATTTTTACCTGGCCGTACACCCCTACATGCAGTTGCAATGGTCCGCTCCGGACAGATACGACACGGCCGTTGCTCCGAGAGAACAGGGAGAGGTTTACAAAGCCAAAGCCTGCCATTGCAGTTTACTGGATCTACCGACCAAGTGATGCCTACTCTTCCCAACTTTTCACCCAGCACTTAGCGAGGAAACGAGACAACACGGCGGTTTTTAGTGGCTCATTTCAACTTGTGTGTCTTTCATGACTCGCCGTGAACGTGGAGTAACGTCTCAGCTCCTGACGATAAGATAATGAACTTTGGACTTTCCACACGCCTTTCCGTGTCATGTTTCCCGTCGTCCTGGATAGAATAAAATAACAACGCAGCCCGGCGTGGCGGCAGCTGGGCGAAATCCAAGAGGAAAAATAAACAGCGCACAAATCATCCGGGTGATAATCAAGAAGAAGGAAAAAAAGAAACTTTAAACTTGCCACTTTTGTAGCGGAGCAGGAGTGAAACATGTCTGCCAAAGCTTCCAACAAGGTGGGTAGCTGGCGGAGCGAAATACAAGTGATAGTGGTTTGTTGAATAGCCCGCTGCTGGCATGAGAGAAATAGGCTAACGATATAGATTTTTATAATAGCTGTATTAATAGATAAACGAACAAATGCTATCAGCTAGCCTGTGTAGGATAGACTTTGAACAATTTCACTTGCATCGGTGGGCTTTTCTAGAGAGAGGAGGAGGGGGGGCATTTTAAAATCAATGCCCGGTAATGTGGCCTCTAGCAAGTCACTTTATGCTATAGTGGACTTCAAAATAACTGGTTGGGCTGATTCCTGCCTTTATTGTGATGAGCAGTTGGCTATAGGACTGTGAGTCACCCACTTATTATGTGCATGGTGGATTGCCCAGAGCGCACCCCACATAGAGCAAAACAACCTGTTGATATCTGGGGTCACAGTCTCCCGATGGCTGCAAGGCCATGTGAATCTCGAAGGGGGAGGGGGCTTTTTTATACAAATAACTCAAACATATTCTAATACAGGAATCCCAAACTTTTAATTTTATTTCACATACCCCCTGATAATTAGATGACCCCCCCTTCTTTCTGGTTAAATTTATTTATTTATTGGTATGACTTGGTCACTAATCAGATGTGTTATTATTGGTAGGGTGTTAACAACAGTGGCGATAGTGCAGCCTGTAATCAAAGTAGCCATCCCTATATTTGATCTCTTTGTGCCAACATAAAGAGAACAAAACATTGAATTTTAACCACCGTTCATTTTGCCGGGAACCACCACCCGCCCTCTCTCTCCATCAAGGGCACCTATCAAGTGCCTCTTGAGGTTCCCCGGGACACAGCTTGGAAACCGCTGGCCTTAATGGACCGATATTAGTCGCCATGGTCCGCAACATTGAAACAGCTGTCCGTGTTTACTGTCCACTCTGGTTTACTGAACGAGCATCTGTCAAGTGTTGCGCAGTTTATAGCTTTTCTTCTCTACTTTTTTTTTTCTTTTTTTCTTTTTCTCAGAGTGGGTGTTATTGCACGTCGCCAATGAAGCAGTCCTTGCAACATAAGCCTGCAGAATTGAGAGAAAACTGGGTCAGGTCAGGTGTAGTCAGACAGCAAGAAAGGTCGGGGAGCTGTGTGGGCCTAAGGAGTTGATGACCTCTACATTGCAGGATGATAAAAGATGTCTTGTTAATTCCGTCGGTTTTGATAATAGCTGTTTGGTGCCTTATTTGAAGCAGAATAATAGAGGGTGTTTAAACTGGGTCAGTACTCATATTAGACCCACAATAGGCTAAATATTTTCATGCGGCATATCCGAGTGAGTCTTCCCCCATGGTGAGGGTTTTCTTCTCTGTTTGACAAGTGAGGAATGCGTTGTGTTTGTTTTAACTGAGGCGGTGATATACAGGTTTGTTCGGTTGTTCCAGTTCAGACGATACTCTGCCATGTCAGCTGGTGACGTTATGCTCTATGAGTTATTGTATTAGACTTGGTGATGCTACAGCCCATAACTGTGAGGTTACCTTAGGCTGTGGTTGGCTGTAGGCCAAAGGTGGAAGTACGAAATGGGACAACTAATGTTTCTTATTGTTGGATGTTTATGAATTCTTTCTTACATTGTTCCGTTAATGCATTGTTTCCTGTGTGCAATCCACACACTTCATAGAAAGGCTGTCACTTGTAGGCAACCTTGCGTCTACATTGGTCTAAAGACGTGTGGGTTTTTGAAGGCAGATGTCAGTGTTTTTTTTTTTTTTATTATAGATCTCAAGTAGTTTATAACTTTATAGCAAGAAAGTACACATAGGCAGTGTTCTTGCATAATTTCATTTGTTTGTGTGTGTGTGTGTATGTGTATGTGTAAAAGGTACTGAAACTGCCTTTTTGGACCATGTGTCACTACAACTCTCCAGTGAAACTCATAATACTGAAGTTTGTTCAAGTGGCTGAGCAGCTCTTTCATGCAGGGTGACCCACCCACCTGTTCAGGGACTGCATGTGTGGGCCTAACTGTAATGCACACGCCTAATTTCAAACAGTCTTTCTTTTTTTTTTTATACGGAAAACATCACATTTTAGCCATTTTAGCTGCTGCTCTTGTCCAGAGCAAGTAGATAAAAAGTTCATCGTTTTTCTCGCTTGGGTTGGACACATTGCCATTGATGAATGTGTTTGCTGTTTGAAGAGTTGACCTAGTTACATGACAGTCTCCACACTGTCAGGGCCAGCACATATAGCTGATTCTATACTCTGTCCTCTGCTGTCAAATAAACAGTGCTCTGGTTTAATTAATCCATTTCATTTACAGGCATTAATGATAAGTCTTCACTTACAGGACAGATAGCCCAGTGGTACTGTGTTCACCTTTCACACATAAGACTTAGTGATTGTTATTCAGGGGTCACTACATGATTAGCTAACAGCTCAGAGACAGAGGCCACATTAAGCATCCTAGTCTTGCCCTGCCTCTCACTGACCATGTAGAGCTGCCCTAACTAGATGCTGTGGTAATAGACTCCGTCATGCATACAACTTTGCTATGGGTAACGTCAGAAATAATCTGTGAAATGCATACCACTTGCCCTTCTTGTGTATTAGCCAATCCTTTTGTGGTTTGCTACTCACTGCCCATGCAATAACTCCCACCTGATGAGTCGTGATAAATACACTTTCCAGCAATATGAGTCACATACTGAGTAAAGATGCAGAATGATTAACGGTAATAAAGAGTGTCTCAATAAGTGTTGTGATGCTAGTGTGTAATGTTGTGTGTAGAGGAACATTTGTGTGTGTGTATGTATGTGTGGGTTGACCTCATGTTTCAGAGGTCAAAAGTGCTATTATTGTAGAATATAACGCATGAATCATCCTAATACACTGGGGTTGTATGTTGTTGTTACAGTAAGAATAAGACTTCTACAAAATGTCATTTGACCAAACTGAAAAATGTTAACTGAAAGAAATCACTTTGTCAAACCCAGTCTAAGCACTTCAAGTTACTGTTTGCCCTTCAGTTTTTATGATAAACCACTCAACAGAACAAAAGTTGATAGATATTGTGTGTTAACTGCTATTTGGAGGAGGAAGGAAGTGTTGCCGTGAACTCAGGGTGGGCAGATCTTTCTGCTTTTGCTTGAACACCAAGGAGGAGGAAAGAAGTCTTTGCCGTTTGCCAGCGTTTCTAAAGCTGTTTGAAAGCCACATTAATCCACTGAATGCTGCTTGCATTAAAATCAGGACATTAACTCTTCTCTACTACATTAAATGTTGTCCTCGTTCCTCCTCTCTGGCTGTCATTCACTCCTGCTTATTCTTGTAAATGCTGCACAGAGAGGAAAACATAACTTAGAGCATCCGCACATCTCTGTCCTCTAGTCTTGTGTTTGAGAAGGAAATAAGTGAAAAATGTGTTTGTGTGCATGTGGTTCCTCCCTGTCTACTCTCCTAATTGTGGATGGAGAAGGTTGTGTTAATTAGAGCCACGCAGCGAGCCCAGCCTCTGTTTTGCTTTGATGATTACACATCTACATTTACATCAGTGAAGGAGGGAAATGCAATTAAGAGGGCCAAGTACTAGAGAGGGGAGAGGAGAGGTAGTGTTTTTGTTCTCTGTGTCCTTGGCTCCCTGTCTGTTTGCTTTTTGAGACCTATGGCTGATGCAGCGGTTCGATGAACAGATAGCAGCAAGGAACAGCTGAAGTCTAGTGGACAAGGTGCCACTGCACACCTTTATAGCAGGTCTGCGGCCCTCTGTCATGTAGGGTGTATTTTTTTCAATTTCTCTGTATGTAGTGGAGACTCATATCTTATAGTCAAATCATTTTTATTTGGTTAGTCCTTACACACGCTTCACACGCCTGCATTTCCAACTTCAGACCCTCAGTGTGAACAAGGAAAAAAAACTTTTTACGAGAAGAAATGGACTGGGACATTCAGGAATGCATTAGCTGCCAAG
Source organism: Myripristis jacobus (assembly GCA_900302555.1). NCBI lineage: Eukaryota > Metazoa > Chordata > Actinopteri > Holocentriformes > Holocentridae > Myripristis > Myripristis jacobus. The sequence continues at coordinate 15,599 of OMLB01007543.1, read as the reverse complement.
AGTGGGCAAACAGATTAAATATTGATCACAAAAGGAACATAAGCAAAACTGACTAAATAAACAGTTTTATGAACATGGGGGTACACGTCCACAACTGGTTCAGAGACAGACAGAGCTCAGTTACCGTCGTTGTTAAGGTCATCATGAGAATGATACCAGGTGATGGGACCCCAAAAATGTCTGGGTCACTGTAGAGCGCAGCTGTAGCAGGATATGAGGAAGGTGGAAAAGTCAGGGACCACAAATGATGCCAACAGTGCCCAGCTGCAGCTACAGCGGAGAGTGAAAAGAGAGAGGAGACGTGCTCGCACATGTAGCACACCAACAGATAGGTTTTCAATACAGGTCTTCCATTCAAAGGAAGACCCCACAGCTCTGGAGAGAAGAAAGCATAAGCTAGAGCTGTGTAACAGCTGAGAGGGTTGCCAGTTGCCCATATGGACAGCAGCAGCCTGAAGTCTGTTGGTTCAGCTGGGCTTCACAATTTCAGCTACTTTGTCTCCGGCTCTGACCTATGTGGCTCCCTGGCACAAAATCGCCTCGCATCTGGGTCCTGCTCCGCTCTGTGGTGATTGCCATCAAAAGAATACTTTTAAGTACTTCACTTCATATTTATTTATTTTCCTGCCTCTGTCCAATCTAATATACATTCTGTTATCCATCATAGACAGTTGTTGGCAACCTCCCAGGAACTGTCAAACTGCCCAAGAAGTCAAGCCTGGAACTGAAGCACTACACACACGTACACCTTGATCCCAGAGAATGAATCAGGGAAGATATTAGTGGAGACTGGCTCAGCGTTGATCACAGGGGCAGTGCATCCTGCTAGAGAAACTAGTAACACTGTGGTTTACCACCCACTCACCCTTCCCATAACCCTTTTTCCCACACTGATATACTTCTCCTGTGCCAGGAATGTAGTGTAAATAACCAAATCCTGTTTTTAAATGGTGTGGCTTGTTCCTTTAAGTTCTTCCAAACCACCACAGAGTGGAAGGCACCAGTTTGAGCAGAAGCTCAGTTGTCTCTCTGCGCAATTTTAGTGTCTGTCTGTGCCCAGTCTCTCTTAGAAAGATGCAGCTGCCCAGTTTCATATTGGGCCGTTGCATCAGTGTACTTTAATGATGTATTTTGGAACCTTATACACACATCCATGGACAAACACATACACACACAAACACAAACAGAGTGATGTTAATTTAAAAATATGACTATAACCATCATCATAACAGTCATTCATCTTAAAGGGAGGAAGGTGACCATCATTGTTCCAAAGTGAGCCCCTTGTTTTTGTTGTTGTTGTTGTTGTTTTTAAACACTGTCTGCTTTCGGAGTAGAGATTTAAAAAAAAAAAAAAAAAAGTTGAAGGAAAGCATCAGTTTGCATGGTGTTGTTTCAATGGCATCAGAGGAAACTGAAAGGCATCACTTATCAGGGATATCTGACCTGCTTATCGTTTCATCGCTAAGGGGAAATCCAGGGCAGAAGTGCACAGCAGGAGGCAGGTGGATAGAGCAGAAAGAGAGAAAAGAGAAAATGCCTTTTGAACGGGGAGGAGGTGGTGTGTGTGTGTCTGTGTGTGTTTGGCCCCATGTGAGCAGCTTTACCAACATTCACCACTACAGGAACGTGACTCAAACCCTCCTGTCTCTCTCTCTCTCTCTCTCTCTCTCTCTCTCTCTGTCTCTCCCTCTCTGTTACTATGTGTCTCCCTTTTTCTCTCTGAGACAGGGTGATGTGCAGAGGGCACCT
>OMLB01007543.1:3070-13827 GCA_900302555.1 Myripristis jacobus | reverse complement strand
AAGCATCAGTTTGCATGGTGTTGTTTCAATGGCATCAGAGGAAACTGAAAGGCATCACTTATCAGGGATATCTGACCTGCTTATCGTTTCATCGCTGAGGGGAAATCCAGGGCAGAAGTGCACAGCAGGAGGCAGGTGGATAGAGCAGAAAGAGAGAAAAGAGAAAATGCCTTTTGAACGGGGAGGAGGTGGTGTGTGTGTGTGCCTGCGTGTTTGTGTTTGTGTGCGCGTGCATGCTTGTGTGCATATTCAAGGGGTGAAATGGAGAAAGGAAGGAGTGGGAGGGAGGGAGAGATGCACTGGCTATAATCTGAGTCACATGGCAGATCTTAAAAAGACTGCCTCTCTCACCCATAATCACGGCATTATAGCTCTTGGGTCTTTTCACTTTACGTAGCACAGAGGCCTTTTCAGTTTCATTATTCAAAGCCAAGGAGCTTCTGCTTGCTAGTGGAGTAAATTTCCTTATATGCCTCTGGTCACAGGCTGTATCACTGTGGAAAAACCTGCAGAAGTTTACTGACAGAACTGAGGGCACCTAGTGAGAGACTGAGCTGTGGGCTGCCCAGGATGTTACAAATCCCTTGCCCTGTCATCTGTGTGGCTGGCCTCTGCTATGGAGCTGAGCACTTGGGATCTGTACCATGGGACTCCCACAGGAAGACCACACCCAGAGTATAGCTTAGCAAAAAAAACTCAATACAGCTCAGGACTGCAATATTTTGGCAATGCTGTATTGACTTTCTAGCAAGGGCTTGGTGATAAATTGATTATATAGATACAGTGATATGAGACTATATATTATCATCAGGGATTTTAGATGTCATAATATTGTGATATGGCATTTTGGTGGTTTTAAGGGCTGAATTTCAGTAAAGGCATGGAACTTTGTGAACTTATTTGACTGTCCTAACAGTGTTACTGTTTACCTCTACCTGCTTGATCATCACAGAGATAGATGGAGTAATTGATTATCATATCCACATTACTAATATTGTTTATCCAAAAAATATCTACTGTGTCTTGTGACAACCTTATGATGAAAACAAATCCTATTGTCACCCTATCACAGTATGTATTTTTTCAGGAGTTTCTTAATAATACCAGGCACATCACAGGAGTGACGCTTTACTAAGAGCTTGACTCTCACTTTTTTATGGTAACATATTTAAAATGCCTATTGGAATCCACCACGTTTCACTCACGTTTGACAGCATTGACTGATTGTTTTGGATGGAGAGCGAATATGGCCCTCCCTGTCTTGGCTAGTCCCTCACCCCCCTTCCAGCAGCCAACATAGCAAAGCTAGGATAGACCAAGCCAGGCTCCTATCCTTTTTGGCAGGGCAGGGCAGGTCTCTGCAGGGATTTATCATCCCCACTACAGGCACAAGGGATTTGACACAGGGTGTTTTGTGTGTATGTGTGTGAGAGAGGGGGGTGGGGGTGGGCAAAAGAGGGAGAGAGAGAACGAGAGTGAGTGCATGTGGCAGCCGTGGCTCAGCTGGTTAGGGTAGAGAGAAAGAGGCTGGAACAGATTCATCCCAAGGCTTGTTGCCCTACATGCCTTCTCTCTCTCTCTCTCTCTCTCTTTCTCTCTTTCTCTCTTTCTCTCTTTCTCTCTTTCTCTCTTTCTCTCTCTCTTTCTCTCTTTCTCTCTTTCTCTCTTTCTCTCTTTCTCTTTCTCCCTTTGTGTCTCTCTGTCTTTTCATTGGCACGACAAGGTTAATTTTCAGGATGACAAAAAGATGGAGAAGACAGAGGGATGATTAACCTGCAAATGACAAACCAGGAAGTATCGATGTCACATACACCCTATTATACAGGCATTTTATTGAATCATGAAGAGGAACTCTGTAAAATAAACTTGAGGAACCATCTGATTTGTGTTTGTCATTGCACTAGCTGTACTTTCACTGGGGACAGGCCGAAGCATGTCTTTCCTCTGGAGGACAGCAAACTAATAGCTTTTTCACCTAATGGTCATTCCATTTTAATTGTTCTTTTGAGGCTTCAAATTTATGTTTGTTCATTTGCTTATCTGAGAGTGTCGCTCGGTCTCCTCCTCTCTGAGAACACAGTTATCGGCCCTTGGGAGAATACAGCTGGAGTAGAAATGACACTTCATCACTACCAACACTTTGACCTTACATACTGTATAGAGCGTATTGCATGGAGTAAATTTACTGGTCCACATATCCAAATTCCCCTTGACAAATTAATTTGCTGCTTTCAACGACCCATTGGAATTAATTGGGACATTTGTTCATGCTAAGCCAGTTCATATGTGGCCATATGTGATATTTTCTACACTATCAGATATAGCCTATCAGTTTTGACTAATGCAGTTAAAGTAAATAACACACAGAGAATTTAGAACCAAATAAAATATAAATGTGAGCATATATTGGATTTTGCCACAGCCTAGTTCATACAGGATCATCCCGGCTGATGTCCATGTATGTTTGTCCTTCTAACAAATGACCGTCCTTTCCTGCATGCACGTGTGCACATAGAAATCTGTCTTGCCTCCCCACATCATGCTGAATTAGCATCAGCTGTTGCTGCTGTTCCCGTCCCTCAGTATGGTCAGTCCATCCTGTGACTGCCCAGTGTTGTTGTGCTGTATGTGTGCATGAACATGTATGTATGAGGTGGTGTGCTGAGGTCTCTGTCCCCTGCAGCAACCATGTCATGTACTAACGCTGCCACCCCCCCTCAGTCATTTGATTATTGTTTCTTCCATAAACAACCCTGGCATTAGTTTACAGGTTGCTCCCTATCTGCATTCCCTGTTAGTGCCCGCTCTTCCTCTTTATGTCTACTGCTCCTTATCTCGCAATCTCTCTCTGTCTCTCTCTTTCTGTTTAGTATTGTGAAGACCAGCCCATTGCCTAAACTCCTGCGAGTCAGCTGTGCTGTTTACAGTGTTGTCATGAGAGCTGTCAGCATTACTGCAAAGCCTTAACCTGCTGTTCTCTCTTTTGCGTTGCAAGTTGGCTCGCTCCAGCTCTTTTCAGAGGACCAATTAGGAGGACCAATAATCACTCAAGCAGTATATAATGGGATAAATAAATGTGGCCTGTCATTTTTAATGTAGGCTGTTAATGATCCCCAGTGGGAAAAAGTTCAGAACTTTGGCCATTTTGTTACCTATCTTGTTTATACAATCTTAACAATTGTTGACAATGACCAACATTACAAGCAGTCCGTATAAAACACTGAAACACTGCCTCCCTGCCACGGATAACAGTCTTTGACATGCACACTGTGTCTCTCTCAATATTTTAGCTTAGGAAGAAACACATCAATACTAAAGTTGCCAGCTCTCTGAAAGCAGAACAAGTTCATTATGAACACTTCTGAATAACGAGACCAATCAGGCCTCATTACAGATTTGCGTCAACTTTCCATTCCACATTGTAATCAGCCTATTAACCACGTTGGAGGGTCAGAGCCGCCTCTCTGGGCAGGGGTGATGATTAGTTCTTTGTACATGTCATTAGAAGTAATTTATGTATTATCTTTCCATGCTTGTGTGCATCTTGTTAAACTATGCATGTGCCCCCAACCTGTCTCATTTCTCTGGGAACGGTAATTGTGTTGCCAGTTAAGTGCTGGGAAAATAGCTTGCTCCAACAGTAACTCATTAATTCACTATAGATGCTGGTCCACAACATGCCCATTGTAGCAAAGTGCTCAGAAGCCTTGGAATGCTGCTGAGTGGGCTTGGCCTCTTGTTTTAGTGGCACCATGTGACTCTGCAGAGTCGTGGTTCAGAGTTGCGTAGTTCGAATTATGTTGTGCAATTTGAAAGGCACGACGTTACTGTTGTGTTAAAGAGCTATCTAACTGTCTGCCTCGAGTTCATGATTTAACAGGCAAATATTTTGCATGCCTGCTTGCTTTCATCACAGTGTTTCCCCCACCATCCCCTTGGCGGGGCAGCCCACCCTGCCCGACAGAAACAAAATATTTTATTTATGTTATTTACCTAATTTATGTGCACTTGTTTCATTTCAGCTCAGTGTGAGAGCCTCTTCTGTGTTTTGCTGTAATTTAAGGTCATACTAGTTTCTCTCCTCTGCTCTCTGTGTTTCACTGAGGGCGGGACTGAGCCTAAACACACATGGAGCAGCATAGACAAGAGACAGGTGAAGTGAAAATAATGTTACTCGAGTTGACGATGGTTCTTTACGTTACTGTAAGGGCATTAAAAGCTGCCCAAGGAGTAATTTATGAATCTAATCCATCTAAAACCAAAGATAGACAGACATCAGCCCAGAATGTCTGAAATTCAGGCCAAAATATCTGCATTTTTTTAAAAAGCACCCAACTTGTAATATTCGACTCCTTTAACTGTTTGTTTATTTGTTCAGCAAAATGCTCTGTAATAACTAATTAATTAATAATTAATTCGGGTTAACCCCTGAATTTCCCCTTTGTTTAACAACTGTGTCTGTGTTGTGTGTGTGCACGTCAGTGTGCCTCCCTGCCCATGTGGTTCACTGTGTTTTGCTGCCGTTAATCTCAACTCTAAAGTGACATGAAATCCTTTAGTTAGAAACACTGTTTGGGTTTAATTTCTTAGTGTTTACCAGCATCAACACCCCAGTGACACTTTGAACTGAGTGTTGCCAGGCTTAGCTTCACTCTTAACAGCCTCCTCATGCTCACGAGCAGCATTGAAATAGAGGTTGGACTTCCATGGCAGCACATTATGGCTTTACTAGTAAATGTTTTACACTCATCAACAGTTGTTTTGGTTTTGGTTCTGTTTTATTGAAGTGAAACGGTTCCAGGCACCTAGAAACAATTCAGCTGGGCTGATCTGTGGCCTTGCTTTAATTATGTGCTCATTGCTTTTCCAGATAGGAGGAGACAGTGGGGGGAAAAAGGACACGAGATGCAATATAGAAATCGAGATAAACAGTGAGGGAGATTGAGACGGAGAGACCCAGAGGGCTGGGAACGAAAAAGTGAGGGGAACCGCTTGGAATGAGAAACAGGCAGAGAGTGAGAGAGTTGGGCCTTGTCTCCTTATCTGCAAATTCCTGTAGTGTGTGTGTGTGTGTGTGTGTGTGTGTGTGTGTTGGGAGAGGTAGAGTGTGAATACTGATAGCTATGTGCACAGTGATTGGCTAAATCCAAAGGTTCCTGTGGTGGACTGGTTATCGTCTTCACCGCCCTGGCTTGCAGTTTGTTGCCAAAGACACAAAAGCACAAGCAGCGGAACAGGGTGTGTGTGTGTGTTTGTGTGTCTGTTTGTATTCATATGTTCTTGTGTGTATATTTATGCCCGTGTGTAAACAGCGAGCCTGAGAGAACAATGAAGAGCAGCAAAGGTGTATAACCTATTTATCTTTCTAGCATGTCCATTAGCTGTTTTGTCTGAGTTTTGAAATCCAGATACAGATTTTTTTGTGCATTACATAACTTTTTTTGCTAACTTTATACATAACTTTTTAAATTATTCAGACTTTTTTTTGTCTCAACATGAAATCATTTCTTCTTTAGACCACCTAATATGATCTCTTGTCCTCAGAATGAAATGCACTTTAACCTAAAATGTACCCTTTTTATGTTATTGCATTTGAATAATTATCAGAGGAACAAAATAAACATTGCACAAAAGATTTTACAAAGATGAAGAGACGTAATGTGTACCAACATTAGGATGCTGTTATTTCTTTATGTATTGAAGCTGTGAACCCGGTGAGAAACAGAACAGCCTAGACTGAACCGGAGGGGAAGGATGGTAGAAAGTGGAAAGTCAGGAACCCAGCAGAAGTTAGTGTTCTCCTCCCTGACCTCTACAGTCCGCTTGTCTCTCTAGGCAGAAGACAGTTAGTGTGGTTGAATTGGGATGACTTTGCTGCTGGATAGGCTGTGCATGAGATGCTAGCCTAGTCTAGCTGTATGTCTGGGTCAGTGGACAGATTTCTGCACATCAGCGCCGTGGAGCTGCACTCTGCTTAGTGGAAATAATCCTCATTTTTCTGGGGCCAGCACCTGACCCAAAGGCCCCTGTGAAGCTCTTACTGCACTCAACTGATAATACTTTTTTATTTTAAGGAAGACCAAGAAAGCGACGTTAAAAAAAATCGGGCGCCACATCCTTCATTAACACGAACACCGGCATGGACTAGCTCGTCGTTTTGCAGTGAGCTTCATGAAGAGGAAGGGGAATACCTGGAGTCTTAAGTCTGACTATAAGGACAGATAACAAAACAAATTCTGGTGATCCTGAACAGAAAAATTTCCATCAACTTTTGCATAGATTAAAGGTATCGGGATGTAGACCCACAGCGACCTTATAGACTGCCTGTAGGTGTTATACAGTTAGAGTGACAGTGACTGCTACGGAGGTTATAATTTTATTGTAAAATATAATATTGCACTTGTTTTATAAGGTCAGTTTTGTTCACAAACTCTCTCAGGCGACTGCACTCATTAAATCAGTCATTAAATTGCGGCACATGGACTAAATAACTGGTTGTCAGCGTTCATAGCAGGAAGATGAACGGTCAGAGGCATGCGTTAATGGATGTTGCTTGTTCCCTAAAATATTACTTTCCATCTCAACTGTCTCTAAAAATAGTGACTTTACTGTAACAATCATGCTGGCTGACTTGACGGTCTTTTCCAGTTCATCCATCATCCATCCATCCATCCATCCTGGCCCGTGTGCTTTTATGAGACAGCAGCAAAGGACTTCAGAGGGAAACATGGTTCAGATTAACATTTTAATCCAAAAGCCAGGATTATAGGTTTTGTATTTTATTCCTACCCGCACTATTATAGCAGTGACTCTGTGTCAGATAGTTTTCAGAGTTAGGGATGTGTGTGCATGTCTGTGTGTCCTGCATCCTCTTATGTTGTATTGAGGAGTGCCGTGACCGAGGGGGTTTTCAGGGTGCTGTGTGACGGAGTAGAGCTGCTGTTTGAGACTAATTAACTTAAGCATTTTCGAGTATGTCAGCACAACGGCACATCATTGCTGACTTAGGCTCTGCATTATCATCATCATCATCATCATCATCATCTTCTTCATCATCATCTGCCTATTGGCTAGCTGCCCTCAACTGCACTCACGTGGGCACACAAACACATGCAGCCCTCTCCTCTCCCATGGCAGTCACAACCTGCCCTAAAATGGCTACAGCAGGATTCATCTGCTCAACCTTAAAGGTGACGCCAGATATTTTGTGGGGTTTGTTTAAATGTACACTGCACAGGACACTACAGCACATGCTAATTGGGAAGGCAGAACACAAAAGCTTGCATAAGCGGTGTTCATGCATTTTCATGTGTTTGTTGTTGAGTGCTTGCCCTCCAGATTCAGTCGATGTGTGTGTGTGCATGTGTGTATACATGTGTGTATGTCTAATTATCTATTGAGTGTACTGCTGCTCTCTGTCATGGCCCGCTCTTTCCTTTGGGATGCAGCAAGAGGGGAGATATGGTTACCATGGATACAATTACCCCAGTGACGGGTAGAGCTGCTAGTGCAGGGTGGTGATACTGTGGGTGCTGCCGGTCTGAGTGATGATCCTTAGGGTGCTTTCTGATTGGATGCGACGTCAGTCCTGTGCCCTGAAACCTCGTATTCCCAACGGTTTGTGCCGCGAACAACAGATTTATGTTGCACCAAGCAAGGCACCCTCGCAGCTCAGAGTGAGGCTAAATGCATTTGCGCCTAAAATTCAACCTAGTTTAACTTTTCTGCTTCAAGCTGTGACGAATTCCATGTGCAGCAAACAGATACAAGGCGGGACGTTAACCAAGGACAGAGTGAATGAAATAAAAACGGAGGAACAAGTGCTAGCTTGGCTGTCTGAACTCTCTTTCTTTGTGTGGCACTAGTGTCTGTTAGTGTCAAAACCTTGGATAAAAGCACTTTCTATGAAACAGTTCTAACCCAGTGCATACCTGGTGTGTTTTAGAAATGTATAGGCTATATATGTTTTATCAGTGTTCAGTGTGTAGGCTGTGGGTAATATCATGTTAGGTTTTCAAAACCCAGTATATTTTGCGTAGACCTCTACAATGTCCCAGAATGTCTAGACAGATGTTCGCTGCCCGCAGCAAGCACAGCAAAGATCACATCCCATCTGAAAGCCCCTTTAGTCTCCTATTGGTCGTTGTGATGTGATTTCTCTTCGCTGTTCTTCTCCGCTCCTCTCTTCTCTGCTCTCCTCATCTCATCTCGTCTCGTCTCTATCAGATGGCGTTCTGTTAATGGACTGATGGCCATGAACCGCTTAACCGAATTAAATAGTTTTCAATCTTTTTTTCCCCTCCTCCTCACTATTTTTTTTTTCAGGCATCATAACATATGTTGTCAGAGTGAGATGATGATGATGAGATGTGATTTTCCTTTTTACATTTTTCAGAATGAAAGATTGTCGTTGTCTGATCAGAATAGAGTGGAAAGTCTGTAGTGTTGCAGAGCTGATAGATTTGACACTGCTTTCAGTCCGCCATGGTTTCCTCCTCTGTGTCTCCTCTGAGTCCTCTTTTGGTCCCTAGTGTGTTATTCAGCCCACGCTCAGAGCCAAAAGCACTATTGCTTACTGGAATCCGCACGTGTAATTCTAGCAGCGTTGCCCTACAAGCCACCTGGGATATCCAGTTTGTTGGTGTGTGTTGGTATCGGTGTGCACACATGTATGAATGTGTCAGTATGTCTGTAAAACACTCAGCTGTCCCAGGTGTTTGTCACAGTGGTTTGACCCGTCTGCAACACAGCAGAGAGCATCATGGGAGCTGTCAGTAGCAGTAGTGCAGCGCCGCTGGAGCAAGAGCTCACTGCTCCTCTGAATCCTACTGTTAAGGGATTAGTGTATTTAAGAAGGATTCGCTGTGTATGTGTGTGTTTGTGTTTTAGTGCGTGTGGGAAAGAGTTTAGTTTGTGCTGCTCATGATTGGGTTTCGAATCAGTGAGTGCATGTATTTGTTTGTGCATTTGTGTACTAGTTTGTGTGTGCCTGTGTGTGTGTGTGTGGATGTTTACAAAAGTGCCTCTGATGGCTGTGGAAAAAAAATATAGTGGACAGCAGTTTGACCTTGGCGTATTTGAGCAAAATCAGTGAGATAAGTAGTCTTTATAACATTTTAAAGCACATCTATTTTAATGTTGAGAGCACACGCTCTCTAAATCTGGGGTGTGTATGTGTGTGTTAGAGCTTCTTTTGGTGGAAGGCTGTAACATGAGGTAAGCTACACTAAGCAGGCATTTTTTGAATATTCTGCACAGGGATTTCTCTGGAGCTGAAGCTATTTCCTGCAAACAGGAAGTGGAGTGTTTTCCTGTGGGTGCAGCGGCAGCTTTTGCTTACTTCCTGCCTGAGGCTATCAGAGCAGAGCAGACACACTGACCCTAAAGCTCTGTCAGCTTTTACCTCACACTCAGCGTCACATACACCAGTGTTTCTGGTCCACGGCAGAGTATTTCTTTTTTTTACGTCACCTTAAGCTGATATGAATTGTGAATTGTTGGCAGCACTTACCTATCCTGCACTCCTTTTCTCATCATTCCCCCTCTTTCCCGCATCTGTGTGTGTGTGTGTGTGTGTCAAGTGGTGCACTCTTGTGTATGTGTGTGTGTGTGTGTGTGTGTGTGTGTGTGTTATACTACTGTGTGATGCATTTCTGTGGAATGTGTGTGTCATGATGGGAGGTGGTGATTAATGGGCTGTTGGACAACAGCTCATCAGTGATAACTCAGATAAATAGGAGATTTGTATTGTGCTTCCAGTTTTACACTTCCTGTTAACGCATGACATCAGTCTTGAGAGGTTGATGTCATTGTCACCTGTTAGTTTTGCTTTCTTTCTTTCTTTTTTTTTTAGGTCACTGTGGTTGATGTAAAAAGCAGAGGTAGTAGTGTGTGTGTGTGCGCGTGTGTGCATGCATGTACGTCTCCATTCAACTTTGTTAATGTGTGTATTGCAGCGAGTATTAGATCCAGTGCCTCAGCTGGCCAACATGATCACCCGTTATCACTTGGTCATAGATGTACTGGTAGTAGCGTGTAAGTCGGCTGATTTGCAAACATGCTGCTACATATTGCAATAAAAAGAACTTGAGATAATGTGAAAACAGTGTTATCATTAAATACTTCACCCAGCACACTTCATGTTTATACTACTTTGTATAGTAGGGAGTTGGCAGAGAAGTGTGCCACAGCTGAGCTGACGGTGGTGTAGATTGTTGCACGTAGTTTCTTCTCCTACTGTAAAATATCTAGCCTGCAGCATGTGTATTCATTGCAATGAGTTGATTACTACATTTGAGCATTCCCTGCTGCAAATGTGTGTTTTATGGTAAAAACAAGCAAACAAACAAACAAAAACATGGTTCAGTATATCATCGTTTTACTCTATAATAGTGATTTCAGTATTGCCTTCAAAAATTCAGTACAGTCCAATACATCAGCCAGCTCCAGGGGCTCATTTCTGGGTAGGGTTGCCTCAGCTGTAACTTTGAACTGATCTCATTTAGCTACAAAGGTTTAGCTACAAACAACTGGCAGATACTGAGCAAATTATACAAGAATACATTTTTGAATGGTAAAGGAAAATAAGAACCCCTTCATGTGCAAAAGTGTGCAGTAACTTTGTTTTCATTTCAAAATGTTCTCCGCACATTGTTTCCGAGTTTATTTCTCTAGTCCTTCCAGTTGAAGTTTCAAAGCACATGGAAAGTTAGCCTCGGATAGCCAAGATCAACATCTTATCTGTTTTGTTGAGGCGG
>OMLB01007539.1:2182-15545 GCA_900302555.1 Myripristis jacobus | reverse complement strand
TCCTTAATTGGCACTGATTTGCAGTTGATTATGTATCAACTGAAAACAAAGATGTATTAATGTGAGATGTGTGATGGCTCATCAGGATGTTTACTGTACAAACACTTCAGACTTTCCAGGTGTACTCTTGTGATCTCATTGCTTCAGATTTTCTCCTATGTCCAACATATTCAACAGTGTTTCCCATTCAGGTTATTTTTTAAATTATCTTATTTGATTTAAGTAGAACAGTGTAGGGCTTACGTTTATGATAAACTAGGCATAGCAGGATAATAATAATCTATGTTATATAGAGGATGGAGTCAAATGATTACACAACTTAAAGGCCAATATGTATAGGACCTTACACTCAAATTAAATTGTACAACAGTAAAATGTGTATTTGTATCTTTACAGGTAATTAGAAATACAGGTGCAGTTTTCATACTGTAGTAGCATATTTGTATAAGCTGCTTTAAGAAAAGAAGGGAGTGAAATGCAGGTCATCACGTCTGGTTGACTCTCTCATTTGGTCCATGTGGAGATAACCCAACACCGCTTTGATGCCAGTAATGCTCCTGGCATCATGCTCATGCCGCTTTGAGGCTTAGTGTCTGGTGCAAGGCTATTAGCGCTGCGCTGGGTGTAGGCTGAGGTGATCACACCTGTTAGCAGCAGTTGTTGTCTGCTTTCAAAATAGGTGTTGTTTATGCAAGAGGATGATTGCTCTATGGTATGCTGCCATGCTGAAAGTGGTGTTAAACTTTCATGTAACATTTTTTTTTTTTTTTTTACATTGCACATACAGTATGCAGAACACACTTTTTGTGGCTTTAGGAATATTAACCCTTCAGTATTATCTGTCCTAGAAGGTCATGTCTTTAACAAAAGAATCTGTTCCTCCGAGCAGTAATGTATTTTTCCCTTCAGTTAGGAGACTGATGGATTCCACAGTTCATCTTCCAGTTTCACTATTTCAACAGCCAAATTAAGATAAACCACAAAACAGCTGGCTTACCTGCCTCAGAAACTACAAGAGCAGACACATTTAGCACAATGTTTATGAATTTAACCACTGTTTTGTGAAGAGGGGCAAAGACAAAAGATGCAGTAACATTGTTGCCTTAAATAGTTATATTGAGAGAGATGACAATTTAATGACTCATTCCCCACAGGCATAATTAAAGGTTTCAGGCCTTTTAATACCACAACATAATTAACAAATGACTGTACAATATCTAATAACTCTTGCAATAGCCCCATGTTTACTATTTGCTCAACTTCTTTTAACACTTATAGTGTAACTCCACACCACAAGACTGTGTTAATACTCAGCTTCAATTCAACCATGTAACACATTCATGAAAACAAGATGAAAATCCCACATGACAGCCTGAGGTGTCTTCTCAGCAACCTGATCTAACAACCATAACCTGCAACAACTTTGTGCTGAACTAAGCCAAGGAATCTGCTTCAATTCTTTAACTGCTGCTTAGTATGAACACTTTTATAAAAAAAAAACAAAAAAACAACCTCTGAAATATGCCATGCTGTGGCTTGCTGTGTTTGGGCCAGACAACAGAGCTACACTGGTTTTGGTTTAGTCGACCCAATGTACAATATATTGCCTTAAAGGACCATACCAGTGATTTTGAATGTTTGGCCCATTTACTACAATTTACTCACTTTTTACATGTCAACAAACCATTTTTCAAATCATGCGAGGGTACTAAAGATTTAACAACATATAATCAAAATCTTTCAATCTGTGCTAACAAAGTTGTCAATATTCATGAACCACGGGACGGTGAATTTGCTGTGTAAAGCAAACATTTTCCCGGGGACTATTTCTCCCAGTGGAGGGAACGTTTCACTCCGCCAAATTTCAAATCGTCAAAACACAACAGTGCAAGCTGCTTTTAGGAAAACTAATGTGGATGACTTTATATGCCTGGAGAAGGAGGCCTGGAGGTTTATACATTTTGTAGATATTACATTAAACATACAAAATCACTGGTATGGTCTGTTGTAAACCGTCTGTCGTGGGCTTGTAAAGCTCACTGCGGTCAACAGTGATATTGGGCTTAAAACAGACTTGAACATTGATGGTCCTTAAAGACACAATTAGTGATTAATCTTGATGTATTTTTTGTAAAGAAGCAGGATGGGCCTCTTTGACTTTTGGCATTGATATACTCCATTCATCTCAGACTCTGCCATTTGATAAATTATCTTTTTGAGTGTCTCTACATTGGCTGCACATTGGTGTATGCGAAAAATGCACAGCAGCGCTAGTAGTGACTTACATGTTAACAGCATTGGATGTTTTGTTAACTCCTTATGCCAGTTGCTGGGTTGCTGCTGGCTAGTTAGTTTGTGTCACAGTACTTGGAAACAAATCCATCTTATCAGACCATTTACTTTGACTAATATCAGTCCTTAGTTGACCTACAGCCACACAGCAACCATCTTTGTCTGATCTTTTGTAGCCCAGTTATATTTAGGCCTAGCCATTATTTGCTCACAAATCATTTTCTAAAGGAGCTCCATGTGCCATGTGGTTGCTTGGATTTGTGATGCAATGCAAAGGCCAGTAGTATTGTCCATATTGTTTATCTCCACCTCTACATCTGTTGCCATTTGACTCCCAGCCTGTGGTGCTTCAGGAAATCAGCCTGTTGGGCGATGGCATCGAAAGAGCTGCGTGGCTGAGACTGGATCGGGTGGATTTAGCGTCACACCCAAGGCTGGAAGTAACACTGGCCAAATGCTGGTAGATTTCATCTGCAAATGATCTCTGGCTCATTGTCAGTTATACTAGGAAGTGAAAAACCAAAAAACCTGTCTTTAATATTGTATTGTCCATTTAAGACAGCACAAGTGAATGAAAAAAAAAGAAAAAGAAAGAAAGAAAATCTTTTTGTCGTATCAGGCTGAAATATCTTATGTTGAATACAGACACATAGCCTACCCTTTTACTTTCATTTATACTGTATTTCATTTATAATGTTAACTATTCATATCTCATGTGAATTTACAGGTCAGTAACAATATTTTTTCGATAAAGTCAGAGTACCTTTTCAGATATTACTCTAATGAGATGATAATTTACAGAATGAGTTACACAAACACAAATGCTTTTTGGATATGCCAGACAATTTTTCACCATTTGTCTCAAGTGAAATATCCCATGAAATAGAAATGACAAAACATATCCCAGAACAAACTTATTAAACTTATTAAAAAAAAAAAATGTCACCAGCTATCTTTGTCAAAATGTCTATGATTGTTACTATTATTTGAAATTTTTACTTATTCATGTATGTATTTATTTATTTATTTGAAATTGTGCTTGGTTTTCTTGACATTTCTGGCTTAAAAATGTGTAAATGGTGTACTTATAGCTGTATTATTTTGTATAATTTATGAAACTACCGTGGAATCAGTGGAATTGACCAATCCAGCCAAAATTGCCTTTTTCACGTGGTTCCTCATTCTGCGGTTTAGAATTGAATTATTTGGTAACATTTTTTCAAACAGCCTGGCAGTATTAAAACGTTTCCTGCCCTGGTCACACCCTGTTAAGAGGACAGGACACTCCCTGTTAAATACCTGGAAAGAGGAGCAGTAGAACCCACACACACACACACACACACACACACACACACACACACACACTCACACCCATCGATGAACAAAGTGCGCCAGCTTCCACATGTATATGCATGAACGCAGACAGACAATGAGACACACAGTGACAGAAACAAGTAAAGTAACACACACATTCATAAAAACACACAGACAAATGAGTCATGGCGCCAAAGCTCGCCCCAAGGTGCATCCTCAACCCCACCTCCACCCCTCCTCTCCTCCTAACCTCTCCCCTCTCCTCGCTTCTTGGGTGGGGGGCACCTCGGCGTCACCTGTCTCCTTCCAAAAGGTGTCAAAGCACTGAGGTGAGAGCCTTCACTCCTCTGAAAAAGGTTGGGATCCCAATTAGCCGGAGGGCGACCTCCCTCTGTCTCCGTCGTCCTCATACAGGTATCACCAGGTAGCCGTGATGAATGAGCTCACTGACAATGAACAAAGAGGTTCAAGGGGCGAGTCGTCTTTCAGAACAAGCTAATGGAAACATTGCATATTTGCGGCCTATTTGTGTAAAGGCTGCCCAGCTGCTGAAGCTTCCCAGTGTGAAGTTATACTTTTCTCGTCTTGCTTGTTCTCTCTTTCTTTTTTTTAATATCTCAGCCTTTTTCTTTTGCTCTTATCTTCCCTACGCTTCTGCCGTTGTCTCTTTCTTCATCTCTCGGTTATTCTGCCTCTCTCTCTCTTTCACTCTCCAGGTTAAACTTCCATGCTTTGATACCCTTCATTTAGCGTGTCAGCAGCGATGACACATGCACCCATTCATCCACCCCTCTTTACATTGCGAGGAGTGTATTGTGAATCAAGCAGGAACAAGCAAGGCCATTCTCGGCCTATTCAAAATTTTCTGCCCAATAAAGCCTGCCGACATTTAAGCGGCTGAATATTTGGCCTTTTCAGAAGTCGGAGAATTCCTTTTTGGAGATCCCTCATACAAAGCCAGGAGAGAGTATAATTTGGGTAGTGTGTTTGTGCAGATCCTGTCCTGTCAAGGGTGAAGGGTCTTTTATCTCTGGGGGTCTCTTGAGTGGCTCTTGCGTCTGGTTTAGAGTATGCAGAGACTCAAAGCCAAGTGACAGAGGAACGTCGACGCATTTGCGGGTGAATGGCAGCATGGTTGACGGCGACGACTTGGACAAATCCCCCTGTATCTGGCCCAGAATCCTCCGGGGCTACTTGGTGAGCTGCCGTGAATCACCTTGAGCTTAATCATTTGCAGATATACCAAGAGGAGGGGGCTGGAACCTCCAGGGCTGGAGTTTATCTGCTGGACCTGACCCTTTGATCTGGCCCACAGATTAACCCCAAAGACAAAGACAGGTTGGAGATAGGGCCAGGGTGTGTGAATCTGTGTGCATGCGTGTGTGTGTGTGTGTAAAGCAGACAGAAAGAATGTGTGTGTGTGAGAGGGAACGACAAGGATAGTTTGGTGTGTGTGTGTGAGAGGGTTGGGTCTGTATCTGTATGTGTGTGCATGAGAATGTGTGTTTGAATTAGCGTGTATGTGGTGGTGTGTATGTGTTTGGAGATGTCTGAGCCCAGAGTAACCTCAGCCTAACCCTAAGACCCTGGCGAGACCAATAAAAGCAATTTACAGCTGTCCACAGATGCATTACCTGACCCTGCTGTCCTATTCCCATGAGGTGAAATCCGCCTTTTTCTTCCTATTATTCAAACATTCAATTCATACTGTTCCAAATGGAGATTTTGTCCATTTGAAAGAAAGTGACATCCATTGTTACAAAATGCATAGTAGGCAACTTAAGTTTCAAGTTGCATGACCTTTAAATCTTTGAAACCTGTCTTTAAACCTATTGCAATTAGATACAATACTAGGAAATACAAGAGAAAAACAAGCATTTGTTCATTTCTGGAAAACATGCCATTGCAAGGTTTTGGCATGGGAATATATCCAAAATGTAGATAGTGACATGAATTCTGGCGTGTTTCTTTATGGGTCAGTCGATAGTAAAGCCTGCAGAAACAAGCACTGAAACTTGATGGAAGTGTTTCGTCAGGCCAGACCTGATGGGAAAGTTTGATGATTGAGCCAGGTTTAGCTTTAACTCTGTATCAACATTGTTAAAGTATGCATTGTAAAAGTTTACAGGCCTCGGATTGTTATCAGAAGGGAACGTGAAGTAAAAACAGCAGAGCAACATGCAGAAAAACTGATGAGTAAACCTTTGGTCTTCTTTCACTCTTATTACAAGTCAAAAAGACAGGGAATTATTCCAGCTTCCAAAATAAATAAATAAATAAAAAAACAACATCAGACTTCCTTTCAAGAAAAGCAACAAAGGAGACATACGAAAGTGGAGATACAAGGTTTCCACCCGACCGCAGCATTATGTAAAGTTGATGTTTTCAGCATTCTCTACAGTCCACTAAAACCCAATGGCTCACTTTCCACAGTGGACAAAACTGATTTGCTTTATCCCACTGAAATGAAATTCTGTTCCGGTTTGACTGCTCACCAAACTGCGGATGAAGACACAGAGGCGACCACCCACCGCTCCTCATGTATCATACAGGAACAGCACACAGCCTGTATTTGCCAGCCAGTGACAGATGGAGTGAAAGAAAGAAAGAAAGAAAGAGAAAGAAAGACATTTATTGCTAATAAAATAAACTAGGAGTCAACAAGTTCCAGCACTACTTCTCCATGCATATAGACATTCCCTGTGCACTCGGTGATTTATTGAAATCCAATAATGGCAGACTTTGTTGCAATAATGTTGTAATATCCTCTTGTTTTTCCCTGAAAGGTGCATTTAGCTAGATTTTTACAATAAAATACGATGATCTTATAAGCCTAAATCATATGAGGCTGCAACTAATTGAGATTAACCCTGTTTGCCCAAATGGAATTCTGCTGCAAGGTATGACCACAGGAAGTGATCTTATTAAGTGATGAAGTTGAGTCAAAGAAAGAAATCTTTGTGTTAAAAACTTTACATCTTTTTGCTTCCTTCTCCCTTGGTACAGCATTAAGCGATCACGGACTCGTAAACATGAACATCCTGTGCACAGGACTGATGTCATGTTACATGATTTCTGGATTCAAACAGTTTCCGCTTGCAGCCAAATTACCTCTGTGAGACTGCAACAATTGCATTATGCAGCTTTGAAAGCAATACTTAACAAGGGGGGGTGCGTTCCTGTTTCATCATCCCTCAGATCCGCAGTGCTGCTCTGCCGGTCACAGACAGGCGACGCTGACTCAGAGATCAGCAGTATAAACACATATTACAGGCTTGTTATCTTCCCTCGGCCATAAGACCGGTGGCTCTACCAAAGCTGCTCACAGTGCGACGGGGCATCGGAGATCAGGACTGAATATTCTGAATCTCAGAGTCTTAAGCCTTTGGGTGACACATCTCCATTTCTGTCCTCTCCCTTTCTCCTCTCCAAAGCCAGGGCAGCAGCAATTATACCCCTCTCCTTCTTCCCTGGACCCTTCAGAGTGACTGACAGTCTGACTGACGCTTCATTACCGCCACAGGAAAGCTATGTTTTCAACTATATTCACCATTTTCCTGTGTGTTGTGGGGCAAGGGTGACGGTGAGTGGATGAGAGGAGGGAGGGACTGGAGGGAGGGAAAAGCTCCCCAGATGAAAATCCTAAATCAGTATGCCCTGCCGTTGCAGCTGAGGCCTAGGCAGGGATTGCATTTAATTTATTCTCCTAAGCCAGGGAATCAGGCCATCAAAAGGAACCAAACTATCAGGTTTCCTGTGCTAAATGGCCCAACAGTGCGATGTGGCCAGGCCTGGATCAGACTTAACCCTTTCGAGGTGCCAGGAGAGTGTCAGAGGCAGCGGCCTTCCTTGTCCATACTAATTTATCTTGTGATGCTCAGAGACCGCAGGCCCAGAGTCCCACAAGCTCAGAGAGGACTGGTGGACTGAAAATGACATGGTGAGAGGGGTGGCAGCCCCTCCCAGCCTTTGGTAGCTGTTGGATATCCCTTCTTTAGCCTTGTTTAATGGTTGTGGATCATGGGATTAAGGGACACAGGCTCATGGTAGGCCGTAGGAGTAGAGCTGGCCTCCCTTTATTGTAACCTATAAAAATTCAGTACAAGAAATGATTACCTATATTGTGTTCTGTGACAAGCACAACATTAACATTTTAGGATTCTTGATGTATTTGATTTTCATCGGATGTGAGAGTTTGAAAGTTGGGATTGCATCATTACATCACATCACACGTGTGTTTGAGCTACAGGGTGGGGAAGACATGGTTGCTTGATAAGGCCTACGAGCTTGCTAATAGTAAAGCAACTAGAAGGAGTTTTTAGATAATAATGAAACTCTCAGTTTAACACTAATGCCTCTATAGACCTACATAAGCAAACGATACCATCAGTGAGAAGATTGGCTATGCCTGTCACCGGGTGTCCTGTGGAATCAGATGACACGATTTAAGTCCCGCAGAGTGGCAGCCCATGTTAACTATCAGATCCCGCTTCACAGTGAACCAGGCTCTGCTTGATTTACCTTCGCTCTACCTCCACTCCATGTCTTGTCCTCCCTGCCTTTGCTGTTGCTTCTCTTGGCAATGTTTGGATCCAGACCGAGCTGCCACCTACCACAGCAGCTGGTCGGTCAGTGCCTCAGTAGCTCCAGAGCTAGCTAGCCTCCAAACCAAAACTGTTAATGTCATTTTTCCTGCTTCCTCCCCTCCACAAAATATCCTTACTGCGGGTGTTGCATTTTGGTGTGTTGATATCTTTTTTTTTTTTTTTAGTGAAACTAAGCCAAACTGTTGAGTGTTGGTTGAGGTCAGCTGTTGTCTAGGATGTAAGCAGAAGACATCTTTCTTTCACTCGCTCTCACAACAAGGCCAGATCAAGATTTTTATGACACGAGGCAGTGATGTGATCATGGCAAATGTAGCGGGAAACACTACCGCTTTTGTCCACAGGGGCCACCAAAATCAACCCAGAACTAAAATTCCTTGTAGTCGCTTTAACAACAAACACTGAAAACAGCTTAATAGGTTAAATCAACTACTGTACTGGCATGTTGATTGACCTAAAAACATACCACACTGAAAATTAAATTAAAGTCCTTTTAGAGACATGAAGCATTACAAAGATCATTTTATTTTTACAGTTCACAGTGTGCTCAGCCATGTTGTTATGATGTGCTGTCGTGACAACTGGCTTGAGAAAACTTGCCTGACCTTGCTACTAGAAACTCCGACTTACAGGACGTTGTGTTTGAGTTTTCCTTCTAGGATGTCAGAAATTCTAAATTCCCACTTCTTATTGAATGCATCATTGATTGAGGTGCTTACTCAGGTAGTATCTTGCTCAGTGCCACTTGAGCAGGACATAGAGATGTTACTCGGCTATTTTGATTTACAGTATGGTCTCTTAAATCAGGCTTTCAACTCAAAAGAAGTCCTTACTTTAATAGCATCCTGCAGCACTTAATGGATTCTAACCTTATTGTGGAAGTTTCGAAAATTTGAATTACTGTAAACCAAGCTCTAAGCAGAAGAGGGACTACTTATGAGCATGAGCCAGGCAACCATATTGGATGTTATGACAGCTACAGCTACTCCTGTAATCCTCGGGAAAAGTTCCCCCAATACTGTCGAATTAGTTTTGATTGGGACAAGATTCTCTGATAATGCCATGCTGGCAGGCAACAGCACACATGAGAAAAGTGAGAGGCTGGAGCAAAATATGAGACAAAGTGGGTGAAAAAAAATCCCAAAAACTTTTGGCACACTGATGAAAGATAATGGCAGAGAATTCAGAGCAGTCTTGTTTGATTATAAGTATCTGTGGTTGAATTACCACAGAGAAAAAAAAATCATTTTGTGTTTGCAATTATTGCAGTCTTTGCAAAAGTGATGTTAGCTTTTGTTTTAACCTGTTAGGTGCATCAGGGTTTGACTACACAACTCTACAATGAGTTTAGACAGTGTCTGTGATTGACAGCTATTTGCATATTTGGCTCTGGTCCTATCTGAACCCAGATTCAATGCTTTCTCCTCCTGCAATAAAACAATAAAATCTGGGTCACATGAGGTCAAATGTAATACTCTTTTTGCTCACGCGTAAATCCAGATCTTAAGTTCTGGGGAATTATCGAGGTTCTCGTGTGACTTTGTCTCCGACCACATCAGACTCTGTGCTGACCAACAACAACCTAAGCCTACTGTTTAAATGTCACCGAGAGGCACACAGCTTCAACCACGCTCACAAATATACTTCACTGTGGCTCTATTTCCTCTTCCATTTGAAAACCGAGTTTACCGCAAGGGGTTGTGAAGGTTTCTGTATTATTAACTTATTCTAACATAAGAAGTGGCCTGGCGCTCTGGTTTCCCACAGCGAGGTCCAGAGACACCCAGGGGTCATTGTGGGCATTCCAGGGGTCTGCAGCAAAATTAGCAGTAGCTATTTCAATATTGTATCATTCCCAATAGGATATTAACATTAGAAAGGACAATCTGCAGGTAACTGATGGCTTTTTTGAATATTCAAATGGAACTTTCTTTCAAAGTGTCACTCACAAAATTTCTCCTTGCCTGCTTTCTGTTAAAACCAGGCAATTAAATAGCCATAACTATGTGGCCTGCTTTCAACTGATGGCTTGTTAGCCTTTTCTTAGACTCCCAAAATCCAGTGGTCCCTTCTGGTGCTGACCATCGAGATCAGCGCCAACTCTTCAGCAGAAGGAGAGAATATCCGAAAGCAGTAGCAGCGAGAAACAGACTGTTGTTGTTGCCAGACTCCAGTGACGGGCTCCAGTCAGGACTCATGGCCATAGAGAACATAATATTACACTCCTCTTATGAACACACTGGAAAGCAGGGGCAGATCTGTGATGACCAGCTCCTTACCCCTCATCTCCTCTCTTCCTTGATCTTCCCCCCACTGTTTGCTTTACTTTATTTTGTGTTTTTTCTCCCCCTCCCCCTGTAATTTTTTCGTGCAAAGAATAAAATTTCATCTGCGCGGGCTCTGGGAAAGGCAGCACTCGGATTGGCCCTTGCCCGTACAGATGCTTTGAATTTACGGAGCTTTTCTGCCTGCGAGGAGAAGCAGGGAGGGATGGATGGATGGATGGTGGGATGGAGTGAAAAGGGAGGGGTAGGGGGGGCCGAAACCTGCCTGTATTTCCTGGGGATTAGGCCTCAGATGGGCGCCCTCAGAGGAGGTCCTGGGTCCCTGCCTCCCTGGCTGGCTGGGAAAGTGACCCCCATCTGACTCCCTGGTCCTCAGACTGCCCTGCCAACACACTGCAGCCCCAGGATGGGACCAGGACCAGGACTGGGGCCTGAAGCCCGTCACTCTGTCCTGGGACGACCAAGTAGACTCACCTGGAACCTGTGTCCAAACCCATTATATTTACATGATCTAACATGCAAACATGGTGACGTCAAACTCTTGTGAGGACTTTCGCCGACTACATTCACTCCCTAACCTTAAAGTGGCATTCGGTAATTTATGACCTCTAATGGCAAACAAGGAATTACAACATCGACAGCTCTAACAAGTTACAGCAGCCAGAGTTATAAATAAATAAAAATCACATTTTCATAAAAGTCTACAGTACAGACTACTACTGTTCTATCATTTGCTTTTTTGGCTAATGTGTTGCAGTGAAATTGCTTATTTGATTATAGTTTTTGAAAGCTTGAAATTTCAGTACAGGTGAAGTTTATGGTATTCCCTGTCAAGCCCCACACAGGCATATTATGGTCATATTGTGTTATGAGACGGCAGAAATCGAATGTAGTGCTCCTTTAACCTTCTCCACTGCATGGCTTACTTAAACCTTAATCTGAATCTAACCTTAGCCCTAACAGCAGCCCAAACCCTTACAGTGAAAACTAGCCAAATTGTCCTCATCTATCTGTCCTTGTGAGGACATTTGCTCCTCATTAAGTACAGAAACACAAGAACAAACAAACTCTCACACACACAGACTTGTTGGACGAGAGGGCACACCTGTACGAGGGATACTGGAGCTTTGAACACAGCTTTAAATCAAATAAGAATAGTTGGATGTCATCTGTCTGCTGTTTGTCCTGCAGCACTTTAACCTCATCAAGTTTCCTGATGGAGATGATGAAGGTTTCTCTTCCAATAAAAGTTTACTTTATACTCAGTCTTTTTCCACACTTTTTTTTTTTTTTTTTTTTGATGAAACAGACATTTTTTAATGGTTCCCCAGTCCCTGGCAGCATCCTAAGGGTGTGTATGAAACACAAACAGGATCAAGTCCATTGTTTTGAAAGGCATTTTATTACCGGACTGTGTACAGACCTCAAGTATAATCATCAATTGTAGCAATTCTTTAGAAAGCATTTTACATTTTATCATAAGAAAGTTACTGAAAAGTCCAAATGCAGCAGAGCAATCAGGTTTCTCGTGTACATCCGTTGATCCCAATTCAAATCCAACTCAAAAATCAACCAAAGTCTGCGTCGCCCTCCTCGTTAAAGGGCTTTCTCTGGCACAGAAAATGGCTGTGGTGAAAATTCAATTCTTGATTACAGAGAGCCATCTAGTGGTAGCTGAGTGGGAGAAACCAGGACAATAGAGTGCCACTCCTTCCAGCAAAATTAATACAGTTGCATTTGTTTATGGCTTAACAAAGACAAAACACGCAAAAAACAATCTCTTAGAATTTTTTTCTCCAAATCACCTGTGCCTTTAGAATTAGTGTGCAAATTAAAATACAAAATAAAAATCTATGTTACAGTCCAATATTTTACTATAACATTGCACAAATACTCCATCTATATAAACATTGATAGGAACACACAATATAAACCACTCATGTCCTGCAAAAACCTTTTATCTCCATTTCAACCACTTTATTAACGGATTTTCATCAACATTATTATTATTATTAGTGTTGTTGTTGTTCTTATAAGCTACTGGGTATAGAAAGTGTTTTATGACTTGAGTACTAGGATTACTGGTATTGTAAAATGTACGATGTAAGATATATAAGAGGCATCTATAAGAGAATTAACATTTTTACCCCAATTGCTGACATTTATTTATGTATTTTTTTTATTTTTGGAAATTAAAGGTCTCTGCAGCACATTAAGGAAACATAACATTTCTGCCTGTATAAAGAAAGGCAAAACCAACAGGATTCTGCAACACACAGCACAAAAACAAAAAATCATTCCGTTATTTCACTGTAATAGTCTCCTGAAGAGTAGCAAACTTTTCTTGAACTTTTAACTTTTCATTACACAGTGCTATCAACAAGAGATGTTCCAAAAAGCAGAACAGATACCAAAATACACTGAAATAACTGTCTTGTGTTTTTGAGTTCAAAAGAAAGAGGATAGCTATCTTTACTGCCATTACATGCATTAACCCGTATTCATGTGACTTCTTCAGAAGCCTTATAATTGAGGATTAGCTATCTCATAACATCTTTTGTATATCATGAAAATTATTTCTTTTCAAAGTGAGTCATCTCACTCAATGAATATCTTTTGTCTGACGCCATTTGTGTTGAAGGATTGCAAAAGGAACAGTGCATTTTTACTTTTGACGGCAGAGTCAAAATCAGAAATAAAAACAAATGTAGGAAAAATACAAACATAATGCAAAATAAGTTCCCGGCCTTAATAGAGATTCTTTTTCTTCTTCTTCTTCTTTTTTGTTTTTAAACAAATCACTCGTAAACATCTTTCTATTTTCTTGCAGGGAAAAAAAAAACATCCCAAAAAAGCCTTTAACCAGGC
>OMLB01007532.1:30970-45010 GCA_900302555.1 Myripristis jacobus | reverse complement strand
GAAAGTCCTGTTTCTGAGCTGAATAATACAATAAATGTTTTAAGTTTTTACATGATTTGATTTGATGAAACAGGAAGACGTACGTCAGGGAAGAACCTCCCGCCTCCTCGTTGCCGAGCAACAGAGGAAGCTTCATTTCCGCCATCATCCCTTCGTCACAGAGCTACAGTGCTAGCTTGCTAACCAACTTCCCTCTCTGCACAGTCTTTTTATTCGACTAACGCAATGGAGGTGACTATGGACCCTTTGTTTCTGGCATGGACCTACTTCAGGAGGCGGAAGTTCCAGCAATGCTCCGATATTTGTTCAAAAATCCTAGCGGACAGCCCGTACGACCAGGTACTGTGGAGCGGTTAGCCCTGTTAGCCTAGCATGGCTAAGGTTTATCCACAGCACAGGGCAACTGTATAATCCCTATTAGTCAAGTGCTTTTAGTTTTGCATAGCAATGAATTTAGCCATTTAAATGATATGACTGAATCACACACAGTTTCTCTCATTTCACTCATTTACATCTCTTACATTTCTTCTTTGCATTTATAATTGTTTTCTTCGCTTTCCTACCTTCCTTTCAATTTTATTTTGCCTCGTGTATTCAAATCTGTCTTCATCTCTCCTCTTTTTTCCCCCAATAACTCAATCATGCTGTCTTAAGGACACTGACTCCTCCTTGCTTATCTCAGAGGTAAACCTGTCTGCCTCTGCTGTCTGTTTTCATCACTGGATAGTTCAATATAGTAGTTCCTTGCTCTTTCAAGGCTGATGTGCTTTGAGGGTTTACGTGTGTGTGTATGTGTGTGTGTGTGTCACAGGCTGCATGGAGTTTGAAAACCCGTGCTCTGACAGAGATGGTGTACATAGATGAGGTTGAGGTGGATCAGGAGGGGATTGCTGAGATGATGCTAGATGAGAGCTCTATTGCCCAGGTTGCACGTAAGTCTGGATTCGGTGCTTCGATGTCAAGCAAATCAGTTATTCACACTTTTACTGTACTGAGTCTCTGAGAAGTTGTGGTAGAGTAAAATTTAATTTGGCTCTTTCTTAGGTCCCGGGACATCACTGAGACTCCCTGGAACAAGTCAGGGCGGTGGTCCCACACCAGCTGTCAGGTACTGCAGGATGGATGACACAACCTTTGAGATTTGATTAAATTTTCAAGGAGTGAATAAAGGTAAAGAAACGGAAAGAGACACTTGATCGGAACAGAGTTGTTTTTCCTTTCCTCTGAATGTTAGGCCTATGACCCAGTCAGGGCGTCCCATAACAGGATTCGTGAGACCCAGCACACAGTCGGGGAGACCTGGGACGATGGAGCAAGCCATCAAGACCCCCCGCACTGCCAGCACTGCCCGTCCTGTCACCAGTGCTTCTGGGAGATTTGTCCGCCTGGGAACAGTGAGTCAAGAAGGAGATCTGGGTCACAAAAGCAGTATCTTCTTTTGCAAACTTGATTTTATACAATCATTTACACTGTGATAACATATGTCCTATTGTAATTACATCTCTGTTTCTGGCATTTTCTTCTATTTGTTGATGCCATTATTATTATTATTATTATTATTGTTATTACAACAAAAACAGCCACAACAATAATGATAATGATAATAATAATTTGAGATGATTAAGATAATTATAATAACACTGGTTTTGTGCCAGTATATTATTGATTTTTCTTATATTAATGGACTTGTAAATTGCTATTTTATGTATTGTTCATTGTTTTTTAGTTAAACATTGTTGACTTTCCTGACTGTTTCACACTTTTGAGAAATACTGTACATTATTTGTCATAGATGCTTTATGGTTAAATTCATAATATGTGCACATGAATAAGACTTTGTTTCACTGTTTCACCAGGCCTCCATGTTAACCAATCCAGACGGACCATTTATAAATTTATCAAGACTAAATTTGGCCAAGTATTCTCAAAAGCCCAATTTATCCAAGGTAAGATTAAGACTGTGACTCTGGGGAAAAAAGAAATGATTTCATGGGAATAATCTCTCATTTTTTTCTGTTATATGCGAGTTGAGTAACCCCCGCTTCTCTCCTCAGACATTGTTTGAGTACATCTTCCATCACGAAAATGATGTGAAAAATGTAAGTGGCTGGACTAAAGCAGGAATTGTTGATTTTGCATGTATTAACATTCAATGACATTGCAAGATGTTGTTCAGTTTTCCAGTAACGTAAGATTTTGTGTTCAGGCTTTAGATTTGGCTGCTCAAGCCACTGAGCATGCTCAGTTCAAAGACTGGTGGTGGAAAGTCCAGTTGGGAAAATGCTACTACAGGTTAGTAATCCAAACATCTTAATTGTGTAGTTGTAGCATTTTTGGTGGATACTGAATACACAACAGCTTTCACAACTTTTATAAATTATCACTGACAATCGCAGACTTGGTTTATATCGAGAAGCGGAAAAGCAGTTCCGATCAGCTCTCAATCACCAAGAGGTGGTGGACACATATCTCTACCTTGCTAAGGTACTACAATGTCAGTGCACAATAAAGAAATTTTTTTTTTCTAAATAGCAAAACATAGTGCTGCATGATTTTGAATGTATACACCTGTGTCTTTTTTCCTATTGACAAGGTGTATCAGCGCATGGATCAACCAATAACGGCACTGAACCTCTTCAAACAAGGCCTCGACCACTTTCCAGGAGAGGTCACTCTTCTAACAGGGATTGCGCGTATACATGAGGCATGTCACCTTTGTCATCATTACTGTAGATTCCTGTTAGCACTCTGAAATGTGACACAAAAAATACACCTGCCATCATGTGATAAGTAGCCATATTTGCTGTCTATAATGTGCTGCTTTTCACAGGAGATGAACAACATCACCTCGGCCACAGAGTACTACAAAGATGTCCTGAAGCAGGACAACACTCATGTGGAGGCTATTGCCTGTATAGGCAGCAATCACTTCTATACCGACCAGCCTGAGATCGCCCTGCGCTTCTATAGGTCAGAAATATTACATACACATGCTGTCTGAGAAGTCAAAGCCTATCTGTGGAGAAGTTTATGCAAAAAAGGTTTTCCCTTTCCTAGACGGCTGCTCCAGATGGGGGTGTATAACTGCCAGCTGTACAACAACCTGGGTCTGTGCTGCTTCTACGCCCAGCAGTACGACATGACTCTGTCCTCATTTGAGAGGGCTCTGGTCCTGGCGGCCAGTGATGAAGAGCAGGCTGATGTCTGGTACAACATAGGACATGTGGCTGTGGTAAGTTTCTGTAGCAATCCCCCAGCAGCACTACTAACATTTAAACCACTTAATAGCATGTGCTGCCTCTTTAAATGATTTCTGTGAACTTTCCAGTACTCAGTGCAAAGTGTTTTTTTTCTGTGTTTCCAGGGTATAGGGGACTTGACTCTGGCCTATCAGTGTTTTAAACTGGCTTTGGCTTTTAATAATGACCATGCTGAGGCCTACAACAACCTGGCGGTGCTTGAGCTGCGCAAAGGTCGTGTTGAACAGGTGAAAAACATTTTCAGATGTGTAGATTTTAAGCCTCTCAAGTGAGAGCTCATTTCGCCGTCTTGTTAGAGACACTAGTATTCTGCAATACAGCTCGTTATTAAACTCCAATGTGTATTGTACTATTGACACTGTATGAATGAATGTCCATCTTTTGTTCCATCCAGTCTAAAGCCTTCTTGCAGACCGCTGCATCACTGGCCCCTCACATGTATGAGCCACACTTCAACCTCTCCACTCTCTCTGAAAAGGTAATACATAACCACTCCACTCACAGGAACAGCTGAGCAGGGCAGATCTTAATTGTTGTGTCGTCAGCTGATCTGTTTGATTCAGTATGCCAAAGGGATGTTTTTGTCTCTGTCCAGATTGGAGATCTTCAGAGCAGCTACACCGCTGCTCAGAAGTCCGAGGATGCCTTTCCGGAGCATGTCGACACCCAGCAGCTTCTCAAACAGCTTCAGCAGCACTTTGCATCACTGTGAACCTCCAGCCTGTATGCTTCGGGAGCAAAGTGTGATGTGACTGATGTAGCTGACAGATATCAGTGCAGCAGTGGCAGGAACAAGAGGATACGATTGCGAGATTTCTGAAAGATTGGTACAGTACTCAGACACAGAGAATTGCTAAATAATAGAACTTTATCAACCATAATTTCTCATGTTGAAGACATAGAAATCCAGACAGTCAGACAGCTTAGTACAAAAAACATTGCCAATTTTTTGTTGCAAATAAGAAGTTGGACTTTCTGCTTGCAATGATGTTTGGGTACTGATGTTAGTTTTCGCTTTTACTTATTTTTTAAATGACATATATACAAGTGTGTATAATAGTAATGTGTACATAGTCAAATATTGATATGGAAAATAATTAACTTATTATAGTGAATTGACTGGCATCTTTTTATAGTTCATTTCAATATGTCAGATGTATTTTTTGGTATTCCAATATTTATTGCCATTTTGTAGTCTTGACTAATATTGACATGACAATAAAAACAGTAACAATTCTTAACGTGTCATAAAAACTCAAAAGGCAGAGGTAATTCTTTGCTCTTATGGTGTAAACAAAACCCAAATGTGATCAAACTGCCGTGTTAACTAACAGTCAATGGTGGCATTTCGCAAATCCACCTTAAGGCGTGTTCGCACGGGGCATCGTTCCAGGACTTGGCGGGGTTGGCTCTGGGATGTGCGGCTGCACAGTCCTCACTGTGCCCAGAATCATTGGGTTCTCCATCATTCCAGAAGCTGTAGCAAGGAAGAGGTTACTTTGCAGACAAAGTACCTGCATTATGCATCTCTTTCCTATTACAAATAATTAATATGGGCTTAAAACGACGAGAGAGACCATTCTAACAATCGCCTGCAGTCAGTGTAATTGAGAATTAAACATGCACCATCACTTAAGGTGTCCTAGTGTATATTTAAAATAGTAATTCATGAGTATAAATCTGTCTGTATATCATGGCAGGGCACAGTAGTAGTACCTCATACTGTTATATAATAACAGTAGTAATAGTGGAGGATATTTTTTCCATGTCTTAATCCACTCATCTCTTAAATGAAATTAAGTGAGTATTCATCTGGTGCCTCTATATTCATGGCAGTTGAGAAATGCTCACTCAGATACCTTTTTAAAATTTTCCACAAATTGTGTTTTGTTCATGGAATCTTGCCAAATTGGACGATGTCGCTGTCATCAGGCGTTGTTTTTCATTGTAATTTCGTAATTTCAAACCTCCTAGGCAGGATTAGATTAAACCCATTCCTGGAAATAAAATCCTGAAGGAGGCCATCGTTGTGCTAAGTAATAATGCGCAGTATGACTAAGGTGCAGTATAAAAAGCACTTCAATTCTTGAAAACCTCGACTGCGAGTGACCTCTTCTGTGTTTTCGTGTATTTTTAATCTGCTTCCATCTCCACACTCCACACAACATAGAGCCATGAGAAACCTGCGTTTAGCTCTTACCCCTCAGCCAGCACCGTCCCATCTAGCCATCTCCAAGTCCCCTCCTCCTGGTCATCTTTCAGCCCAATCCAGAAGCCACTTGTGAGGCCAGCTTGTGCACGATCATTTATCAGCGCACTTACTGCCAACTGAAAAACACAGAAATATTAACATTAAAGGTGCAACTTCAATTTTTAGAGTGATAATGGCCACTTTTATTCAAAGACCTGAAATGTGATGAATAATACTAAAGATACCATATTTACAAATTGGACTGCATTCATTGTACTGCATAGAACTAAGAACTGACTGCTGACTGTACTCACCTGTTTCTCCATGCTGTCTATGACTGCCAAATCAGCTCCTTGCCTCTTGCAGTTATCTCTGGCCTCTTGCCATGATTTGCGTGTGATTGTGCTCAAGAAAGTGAAGTAGTAACACTTTGAATTCATAAAAACCCATCCAGGTAAACAATGTCTGCAGCCATCCTCTGTTGCAAAAGGAAGAGGAAACTGGTTGATACAAACATGTAGAAACAGAGAAACGCAGGTAATGTGTTATTGACTGGATTGTCATGAATATGCATTAATAATAGGGGTGTAAAACGGAACTGTAAAAAACGACTCGTTCAATACATAGTACACCATACAGTGAGAGTGACCTGACCGGAAGTGTTGTATTATATTTTGAACTGGGAGATGAGAAGTGCAGTGTGAGAGCCATACGGCCACACACTTAGCTGGTGAATCACTGAATATACTCAAAGTTTGTTTTAAATAGCCTAAATAGCACTTTTGCCTCTGAGAGAATAAATCGCAAAAATGACAAAATGCAGAGAACAGTGGAAATTGCGATGTTTGTTCCTCCCTAATGTACAAAACAAACCGAAACCGTGACCCACAAGCCGCAATGCAAACCGAACTGTGGGTTTGTTGAACCGTTACACCCCTAATTAATAACTTTTCACAAGGTGAACCGTCACAGTGAAAGAAAAAAAAGTCTCACTTATCAGCGGGATGGTTGATTGCAGTGATGCAACCTCCCTCTGAAGTTTGTCCATCTGCACTTTATAGTCATTGCCGCTCCTCTTCCGTTGCTCTAAATGCCACTTGGTCTGTTCTTGCTGGGCGATCTCCTTTGCCAGCAGTTTCTTGGCTTCAGCCACGGCTTCCGTTGTAACCTTGTAAGTAAGCCTGAGTTTTGTCAGCTCGCTGGTGATGCGCGTTAGACTACTGTATGGATTCCCATCTGTGAGTTTGTTATCTGCAAGAGGTGAAGACATACAAGACATACAATACTGTAAAGATGTAGTGATCGCTGCAGCACTGAGCACATATCCTGTTATCAGAAAGTGGCAGCAGGATAGCTCATGAAAACGTTCACAAAGTAAGTATGCATTGAAAAGATCCATCATCATCCATTTGAATCTTACACTGGACTGCAAAGAGGACCCACTCTGTGGTTTTGAAGTCTGGGCAAGTACATTTAATCAGTGTATAAAATATACAAGACAATTTACTAATTCATGCAGCCTTTTTCTTCTACCTTTTCATCTAAGCTGCCAATAATTTTCAGGAGCACTTTAAGTCTTGGCGCTGACTTACAATAAACTCCCAGGCCAATATCCACTGTTAACAGAAGAACAGCAAGCAGCCCCAGACTCACAGCGGCCAGTCGGTACTGTCTCACGTTGGGTCCAGATCTGATCATGGACATGGACACTGGACAGAACGGTAATGGATCAGAGTCAAAGCTAGAAACTGTGTCAAGCCATGTTGGCAACACAACGTAATAGAAATAATCAATCCCAAAGAGCCCGCATACATGTTAGACACTGGAGTAAGGCATGGAAGTTATTACAACTCTTTTTTCAGTACTATTGTAGACAATTTCAGAGAAAATTGAAGTTCTTGTTTGAGTAATCATATTTTTGAGTGTTTTGTGTTTTTTTTACCGTGTTGTTGGTCTTGGTTTGAAGAGAAGGAATGCTCTATGCTTGAATCCTCTTGGCTGAACAGTTTGTTATAGGAATCCCTGAAACTGCTGCCTGGATCTGCTGTGTCCCCCATGTTGACTGTTCAGATGAGAGCGGCCGTTTGAGTGCACTGGAGGGATGATCTGTCAGGACATTGCCCTGTGTCAACACTTGCAAAATTAAGGTTTGTGTGTGTGTGTGTGTGTGTGTGTGTGTCAGAGAGAGAGAGAGTGAGTGGATGTGCGCAAATCCCAAATACGCGTGTTACATTACAAACTGCCAGTCGAGTTCATTTGTTAAATATTTACAGAGGGTGAAGGCCATTTGTAGACTAGCGTGTTCTTCATCACTTCATCTTTTTAAAACAGTCAGACTTTATGTATGAAATGTGTCTGGAGGCAAGAAAGTGTTACCGCTCGGTTTAATCACATCAAACACGGTGTCACACTGTGTAATAATTTGCCACTAATAACAAATTGTACCCCAAACCACAGTAAGCTACATGACAGAACCTGCATGGCTAGAAGAATAGTTTAGAGTTTCTGTGCTGAAAATAACAGTCATGCCATTTAACAATTTTTGATAAAACACATTAAATATTCAAAATAAATATAAACAAAGATGTCTGACTTCTTTCTAAATATTTGCATTATGTATCTATTCACTATATTCACTATACTACTACTATATTTACTCTAACAGCCAATCCATGCATTGCTAAAATGTATGCAGAATATAACATGAATTATCCCAGCACTTTCTTTAGGGAGAAAATAAGTTTCGACTGTGGGAAAGCTCCAAAAGCTGAAATGAGATTTTATTTCCTTAATGCTTGAACTATTTATTTTAGTTACAGGGATCAGTTTTCAAATGTAAAAACTGTAACGAATGGATATTTATGGGGCAGCTGCTGAATGGAGAAGCTCTCCAGAGAGACATCAAATTTTAGAATGTCAGAATATGGTATTAAATATGAGTGCAGTCCTGGTTAATATACACACCTCTTTCTCTGGCGGTTTGGATTATATCAACTCATCAGTATGAATCTAACTCCGTTTGCACTGCATTTCACAAAATTCATTTTAGCTTTTTTTTTTTTTTTTTTAATTGTCTCTGCGCTTTCCCCTATCAGTAAGCCCGTGTTGCCTGAGTGGATGAAGACATCAGCAGCAGGTTATTGGTCAAATCCACGGCACCAACCATGTTTCTGAAAGGCCGCTGTTTGTATTTGTGATTGCACATTTTTCTCGCTGCTCTGTCCCAGTAATATTTTTGTCTTGCAGCGACTCTGCCCCTGTGGTGTCCCCTTCAATACAATTAACCTCCAATGATTTTGTGACAAAGGTAGATAAAAAAAAAAGCTCAGCACCATGTTTTTTCCCAACTATTTTTATTTAAAGTGTGAGACTACTGTATGTACAAACACAATTTCATTTTCTAAGATTTATTTATTTTATTTTTTTATCTTTGTATATTGCTTTCTTGAGGTTTCATCTCGCATATCCAGTTATACTGATGGTGGTGGCATTTCCCGTCATACCAGGTTGCAGTGGGATTACCCCTGGCGAAAAAAGCAGCACAGTTCTCACCCTGGGCTCCATGGTTGTTTGGTTCACCATCTATCCAGTGCCTTGGATGACACAAAAGAGTGTAGAAAAGAGTATAGTTGGCACTTATGGTCATCAAACACAATGGGACCAATCTATTAGCAATCAGTAGTAATCCATAATCAATCAGTCATTATCTATATCCATGAGACAGTGCAGTTCTTACAGTGGTTCCTGCTGGATCACACCGTTAATCCAGACCCACGTCCCCTCTTGCTCAATGTCAGTGAGGCCGATCCAGTATCCATTCGCCCACCAAACATCACTGGACCTCACGTCTCGATAGTTCTCAGTGATAAGTTGCTATGGAAGCAAACACACAGGTTGATTATGTTAACGGGCCACTGAAGAGACTTTCAGATTTAATATTTCCACAAGTAAATGTATTTAATGTAGACACGCCGGAGTATATTTGTTATATATCAATATAGTTCTAATGTTGTTAATGCTGAAGCTATTGCATCCTACAAGGCATGACTGTGTTTGGAGTTGCTGACTGATTTACCATTTCAGCCATTTTCAATGAACTGACTCCCTAGGTTTTGCACACTTTCTCTTCCCGTGTCTTTCCCACCTGCTCATCCCAGTCATCGATCACAAGCAGGTCGCCTCCGCGGCTTATGCAGTCCGCTCTGCTTTCGGGCCAGTTCTTCTGTGAGTCAGTGTTCTTGTTAGAAAAGAAATAACAGGACGACTTCAGAAAAGTCCATCTCGGTTGGCATTGGCCACAGCTCTCCTCTGTTGTGACGGCAGAATGGAAAAAAAGTATTGTAGCATTCTCCCTGATATAGAATAAATAAAAGAAGTGTATACAAACAATAGCATAATACTGCCTCACCAAGGGCAGATTTATTGGACAGCAGATTTGTCTTCTCGGCCTTCAGCTCCTCAATGTGGAGCTGGAGGCCGTCGTTGACCGTCGTCTGCCGCTCCACCTGCTGCTTCAGCTCCATGTGGCTGCTGAGCTCGCTCTCCAAGGCTTTGCGGGCATTCTCGTTCGCTTTGATCAAACTGCTGTGGTTGCTGTGGAGATGGTTCAGCTCCAAGATGAGGGGCGTTGCGATTTCGTGGGGAATCTGATTGTAACTCTCGTTGACTTGGTTGCCTGAGGACACAGAGACTCAAACTCACAAAGAGCGCAGGGCAGCTGTGGTAAAACTTGTGAAGTAGAGCCCCATTTGCCTCATATCTATCAAAGAGACTAGACCAAAGGGAGTCACTCCAAAAGCTACCGTGCACTTGGGAGTTTTTGTAAATTTTTCTATTTTAAAAGTAAATGTAAAATGCTTTGCTCTGGCAAAAAGACCATATAGTAATTAATTTTGAAGTATACATTTCACATAATATATGATTTCCCCATGGACTTGCATAATAAAACTGGTGAGGAAACGCTCCTTGAATATATATTAAAGGTGCAGTATGCTCAAAACAATAAACAAATAAATAAACAAGCAAATAAAAAAATACATGAACTGCTCCTTTAACCTCAAGCTTTTGACTCAGATATTCCTCCATATACTACTATATATACTCTTAGGTTTTAATTTAGAATTGTTTAAATAATATAAAAAATAAATATTCAAGATCTGGTGTTTGAATGACCCATTTCCACATAGTTTCCACATATCTTGCTTTGCATTGCATTTAGATTAAAAAATAGCTTCATTCCAGTGAATTCTGAAAATGGGTGTAAAATGTGCAAACAAATCATGAGCACTTGATTTTTTTTAACTGTGATATAAAGTCAGAGAGAGTTTTCTGTACACACAGCAGATCCCAATAACAACTGCAGCTATCAGCAGGAGGACGTTGAGCAGTCCCAGACACAGAGTGACCAATCGGTAGGACGAGCAGCCAGATCCGCCTCTTTCTGTGAACATACCATACCATTTCATGTGTTACAGTCTGAATATTACACTTCATCTTAAAATATGTCAAAGGAATAAAGACATAATACGAGCGCTGATGTTTTTCAATCACATAATATTCAAACAAAGAGGTTGACAGACAGCTTTTTTTTTTTCGCATGCACAGAACTTAATAGCCGATGTTAAGCCACCCTTTTCTTTTTTTTTTTTTTAATGTTTGCATTTTTAGCAATATTATTTGGTGCAACATTTACACAGGGTAAGTTCCAGGGAGAAAAAGAAAGAAGAGGGACATGTGAGAGAAAAACTGGTGTAAGAGAGAGCAGGAAATGTCAGACAGCGTTCAAGATTTGACCAGTAAGTCGTACCTTGTGGAAATGTTTGCTGGCGAAAGCGAGAATGTCCATCTTTGCTGAAATCTTCAGGAGAAAACTCTCCTTTCAATCGTATTCTCTGTCCACGTTCTGAATTTGACTGTGAACTCTCCATTGCACCAGCGGCTGTAACTTGTACCCATTGATCTGTTTGCCTGCTGCTTTCATATCCATGATAAGGCGGAGTGGGTGTATGTGTGTCCGGATGAGAGCACCTATATGTCTATGTGTATTCATGCACCTTATGTCACAGTTTTTGAAGAAACTGAGCAAAAGTAATCTTGGGCCTTTTCATCTCTTCCATGTGTGTACTGTATCTGTCTCTACATAGTTGCAGCTATAACGTAATGTTGTGTATGAATGTGATGTGCCTGTAGGTATGCCTGTTTTGGTCTATAGTGGTCTGCTTTGCACTTCCCACTGAATAAGCTGCCATATCTGAAAAACAGCTTCTGATAGTCTGGTGAGTTGCAACTCTATCCATCACAGCACCTGCAGATGAATCCAAAACATTTCCTTGGGTGCTGTTCATTCACATATGGCGGATGTATGATGGCATGTTACGGCCATTGAAAGGAGAAAAAATTTGGAGGTGGGTGGGAGGGGAGATAATATTCTGAGGGAAAAAAACTCCGAGATCACCGGTTTTAAGCAGCAAAATTATCAAAAATATGATTCTGAAGGAAACACTTAATTTTTGTAATTTTTGCGTACTAAAATGGTCAAATTTGGAGAAATGTAAAATCCATACAAGGTAACTTTGGTCCAAAATAGTGGTATTGTCCTTCAAAAGATGGCTTTTTGGAAGTAAAGGCATTTTACTTCTTTGATTTCATGTATTTTCTTTTGAAACAAGATGGTGGTGTAGCTTATAGTGTGTGGAGGGGTCATTCAAAAGAGTAGACCAATGGGATATCAGCTTTATTTGATGATAAAATTTGATAAGTTCATTTTTATACAATAGCACACACACAATAAATTAAAGAGTCGCTGTTGTCTCCATATATTGTATGCATTTATTGTTGAGCTAAGCTACTTACAAACAGAATAGATGATGTCCAGGTCATTGCCATCTCATTATATCTGACATATACGCTACTTCCTCGTGGAGACTAAAACACAGGAAAGGCTGCCATGACCTCCAGAGCTAATTGAGTTCCTTTTCACATAACCATTCGTAAGCATTTTGGGTGCAGTTTTCATCAAACCAGGTCCTCCTGGGGTTGCCCCTGTTGTAAATGGCTACACAGTCCTCACCCAGGCCTTGGTTGTTGGGCTCGCCATCTATCCAGAACCTAAAACAAAGCTCAAGCTATTATTTTTTTTATCTTTTACAGTCTCATAAACTGTTCATAGTTATCACACAGTTGGTTTAGCATCTATCAGTGTTCAAGCAGTGGCAGAGCTCAGCGATAGGGCACCACTGAAAAATCTGATTTGTCCAAAGATTACTGAATTGCATGCCTTTTTTTGTCTCTCTCTCTAATAGAAACAGATAAAAACATCAATCTCTTAATGGGAATATACCTGTTTTGCATGCACTCAGACAGTTGTTTACTCAGGCAACTGTTTACAGGCGTTCAGAAATATCCTTGGTAAACAAATCCAAGCCGTTGATAATGATTATCACAGCAAGACAGCAGAATAATTCATAAAGCTCTTACCCTGGATCCACCTGAGTCACATTATTCACCCACACCCAATTCCCCCGTGTGTGAGTGAGGCCGATCCAGATTCCATCTTTTATGGACGACCGGGGCTGACTGGAAGCAGTAGGTAAGTGCTCAAACAGAGTTATCTGGGAAAACACAAGGGGTGAAAAAAGGACACAAGTTGTTTGTTAAAAGCTGCACTCAGCAAAACTGTAATGCAGACACACATTATCAGGCTAAATCACACAACAGAGAGGACTGTGCTTTCCTCCCTAATTAACATGCAGACTGCTAGGTAACCTCTGTAGCCTGGCACGGCCATACTCTGATTTAGTTTCCGCTGTTCACCTCATAACCAGGTGTTTCCCAAAAAATACACTGCAGGTGATTGGATCAACCATTTGCCCATCATTAGCTAAATCATCCAATCGGACAATTGAACCATATTTGTAGTATGAGATGCCGAAACAACAAACAAACAAACAAAGCTCACCTGGTAGAGCACGTACCACAAACTCTTACACATACACATACAAAAGGAAAGCCGTTTTAACATGTAATAGCTCACTTTGACTATCCAGAATTAACATTACAAATATCGTTCTGACTATTTTGATGATTTCTACTAATTAAAACTTAATTTAAAGGCAGAATGAATAGGATTTTCCAAATAAATAAATAAACAATATACAGACTCATGCAAAAATAATCCCTATCAATCATCACTTATGAGCCACTAGAAGTGTGTGTTGGTGTGTGCATCTGCAGAGACCCTGTGCTTTCTGGATTTTCTTGTGTTGCTACACATTCTGCCTTTAAGATATCTAAAAAGGACAATGTAGCTATCCTGAACTGAGAGGAATTAAAGATATCTTGAACTGGAATTATAACTTGTCAAAATCAAATTGTAGATATCTGAAACTGGAATTATGACAAGGCATAATTCAGTTGTAGGTATCCTACATCTGCATATCTGTGATGAGAAACTCCACACACATGAATGGCACAATTGATGTCATTCTGTTTGCTGCATGTTACCCCACTTGCCCCCTCTCTTCTCTGTGTTTCCTGTCTATATCTACTGTCAGAAATGCAAAAAAAAAAAAAAAAAAAGAACTGGCAAGA
>OMLB01007532.1:12992-26403 GCA_900302555.1 Myripristis jacobus | reverse complement strand
ACACGTATTGATTGAGGAAAAAGCACCAGTAAGCCTTATTTTTAATTATCCCTATTTTACAACATATTTAGCTACTATTGAAAATTTAAATCTCAGAAGTCACAAATTGGCAAATGCTATTAGATTACTTCAACATTTCAAATTTACTCCAATTAATTAGCAGACCCTGGAGTCTTCTTTTTCTTCTTCTTTCTTTCCTTTCCCTACATTTTGTTATTTTTTCACTGTGATTTATTTATTTATTTATTTTTTACACGGATGTATATTTTCAGCAACTCTTCTAATAAAAAAAAATATTTACAATGTGCACATGGACTTGAATTTGCTGAAATAACGGGGGAAAGCAGCCCCGGTGAGTTGAGAGTGTTTCCGGGTTT
The DNA here is from genome assembly GCA_900302555.1 of Myripristis jacobus. Classification (NCBI taxonomy): domain Eukaryota; kingdom Metazoa; phylum Chordata; class Actinopteri; order Holocentriformes; family Holocentridae; genus Myripristis; species Myripristis jacobus. The sequence goes on along the minus strand of OMLB01007532.1, from coordinate 26,026 downwards.
GTGCGCATGGATACGGACAGACTCCTTACTCACTGCACTCTGCTGTGGACTAGCTGTGCTGTGGCTCTGTCAAAGTAGAAAAGTCTGGAAAAAACTTGATATACATGTTGAATTGCGTATTGTTACTCAGAGCACCTTCAGCTGCCGTGGCGGCGTCAAGGCCGTGTGACAGATTTAGTTTTTCTTGACGATGCTTTCGACTTCCTAACTGCGAGAGCTGCTCTTCCGATTTCCTCACTTTGTTAGCCGTTAGCCGCATGAAGCTAACCGGATGTGGATCGAGCACGACCGGACGTTTGATTAGTTTCCTTCAGTGTAAAGACACCGCTTTTCCTTTTTTAAAAAACATCACAACACAGGCGTGTCGGGCGCCTTTTACTTTGAAAGTTTGAAAGTTGGCTGGCCGCAGTAATTTTTTGACTCTGGCAGGCTTGACACTGGTGCAAGTCCAGTTGCACATTTTGCTGCGTTTTATTTCCCTTACAAGGTGCTTTGATGCATCGGGCTTTCCTCGCACAGTGACCGGGCGCCTCGACAGTCGGGATAGGTAACATGATAAACGTGTTTATGCCTCTGTAGCGGTCTATCAGAGAGATTTGTCGTCAGGCCTGTTCGGGTTATTACCATCACTGTACCAAGTGGCTACACAGAAATGTCACTGGAGGACTATGAACGGCATTTCGCCTCGCTAAATTCAGATTTGGGCAGCGAGTCGGTGGCCAGCGGGCGATCAGCCTCGGGCACATTCAGTGGCGAAGAGGAAAAGTTGCATTACATTCCTATCCGGGTCCTCGGGAGGGGGGCGTTTGGTGAAGCGACTCTTTACAGGAGAACAGAGGTAGGTTTCAATCCGGCACAAGCTTCTGCGTAGCTTTCCTCATGTATGAGACACATGCCATAAGTCACACACGCCATAAGTCATCTCATTTTTCTGTCCCAACAGTTCACAAGGCAGCATGTATTGTCATAAACACAGAGTAGGTTTATGGTTTACACACACACACTCACACAAGTTAGACTGTGTGCTTTCAACAAACAGATTTTGTCTAATAAATAAGAAAAGTAAGAAGTGAGCACCTTTGTTATCACTGTGGGAGAAACACAGGGAGTCTTACAAACAGGGTCATACAGTGTTTCCTTGGAGTGGGAGGGGGGCCGGTACAGTACACCATGTAATAATGCCTGTACACTCATCACAACATGAGTTGTGGTGTGTTTCAGTGGAGCTACACAAAGCTCTCATGCCTCCTCGTGTGTCTGGCCGGCTGAAGTGGCTCACTGTTCCTCTGTTTCCATACCCTTGTGAGAAATTCTTGAGTGAGAGCAAGATGAATGACATTCACATGCCTTGCTTTCCTCCCTACTGTGAAAAAAGGGGGTTTACATACTGTAGTGAGGGGGGTCGCAAACATTGTTATGTCAAGCCAACCAGACCCACGTACAGTTTAATCCACAGGCATTCATCTGATAAAGGATTTATTCCAGGGACTATCCCACCTAAAAAGATTTTTATTATCTAGTTGTCTACACTTTCTTTTATTGTGCTAACTTCTTGTGAACGAAGGAAACAGTTTGCTTGGGAGTCCTTGATCTACAGTTTGGACTCTGCTGTAGCATTATTGGCTGAGATCAATTGGGCTTTCATTTCCCTCTGACATTCCCAGGACAACTCCCTGGTGGTATGGAAGGAAGTGGATCTGAACTGCCTGTCCGACAAGGAGCGCAGAGATGTCACGAACGAAATAAGCATCCTCTCCATGCTTGAGCACAACAACATCATCGCGTACTTCAATCACTTCATGGACAAGAACACCTTACTTATTGAGCTGGAATACTGCAATGGTAAGGGAATACATCCAACTGTGAGGATTACGTTTGAGAGTGGAGGGGGATCATTGGTGACTAAATATCAAATGGCTTGTCTCATTACAGGAGGGAATCTGTACGATAAAATCAACCAACAGAAGGGGACCCTTTTCAGTGAAGAGGTATGGAGCCATACAGGGAGATTATCATAAACAAAAAACATCGTTCTCCAATAGATCTACACTGTTTATGTTTTTGTCCTAGGTGGTCATATGGTACCTGTACCAAATCGCCTCAGCGGTGGCCCATATTCACAAAGCTGGCATCCTGCACAGGTGAGTGTTTCAACTCGGGGGGTTTTGTATTTTTCATGGTCTAAACTCGCTGTTTTGTTACTTCTATAGACTTTCAGGTTACAGTCATACTATAATATCAATAAATGTAAAAAGCTTTGATCATTTTCTTGGAAATACAACAATTTTGTGTCATATTTACTTTTTCTTGCAGGGATATCAAGACACTGAATATTTTCCTGACTAAAACCGACCTCATCAAGTTGGGTGATTACGGCCTTGCAAAGAAGCTCGACTCCCAATTTGCAATGGCCGAAACTGTAAGACATCTTTAACCATCTCTAGAGGCTGCAGAACCTGTGCATTTCACTCCTCTTACATATTGATTTAGCACATATTGATTTACACAGTTAATACATGTTGTACTGGCTCTGGGCAGTGCAGTTGTTTCCACCATTCCCTGTAACACTCGACAAACTGGAGTCCAGTTCATTGTGGCTGTGCAGACATACAAACACGGTGTGATGAAAACACACATCAGAAATGTTCGCAGCAACTGTGTGTACAGTTAATTGTCGGCTGCGACCTTGGCCGCTGCTATTCTTGTCTGATGAGTATCCAGATGGGAGAGCTGCTCACAGGGTATATGAGGCTGCGGCTGTTTGCTGGCTGTGAATTTACTCTGCAAATACTCATTTTGGAATATCGTATGGCATAGCGGAAGCCATAAAACATGCATATTATATTGGCCTCACCATTAAACATGTCAAGGCCATTCTCTTTTTTGTGCTCTTTTTATTCTGTGTATATCCAGTGTGTGGGAACCCCATATTACATGTCACCTGAGCTGTGCCAGGGAGTGAAGTACAACTTCAAGTCAGACATCTGGGCCATGGGCTGTGTCATTTTTGAAGTCTTAACTCTTACCAGAACATTTGATGCAACGGTAGGTTTGCTCCCTTGTTTTCGGTTGTCAGCACGCCTTGTTTCAGTTATTTGCTTGAATCAGTAGTTTCATTTTTTACAGCATGCACTGACCTTGCTATTTGTTTCCATTCAGAACCCTCTCAACCTGTGTGTGAAGATAGTCCAAGGCAACTGGACTATGGAAGTGGACGCAGATGTTTATTCCTCTGCATTGATCAAGCTGGTATATGAGTGCCTAGATCAAGTGAGTGTTTTGTTTCAGAGTTGTGAAGCAGTTGTTTTGGCGGATGACACTGTTGTGTAACATGTGCTATATCACAAACCAGCTCATGCTAGGGATATGAACGTAAGGTGCTTGTGATCTATTTGTGTCCCAGGATCCTGAAAAGAGGCCCACAGCTGACAAGATTCTGGACCAGCCAATCATCTCCTGCCGCAGACAGTAAGTTGGCTGAAGTGTTATATGACTTGTTGAATTAATGAAGTTATGGATTTTGTCAGATGCAATAGTGATATAGTCATAACAAACATACTCTCATTCACAACCTCATGCTCTTTCAGGAAGCTCGAAGAGAAAGTTGCCTTGTTGAATTCAGCGATGAAGAAACCAAAGTAAGTTGTCAGCGGTTGTTTCATGTGTTCCTCTGTAGAAGCCTGTTGATTTTTATCCCATAGGTTTTTGTCTTACATGATTGTGAATTGTCCTGTGTGTGCAATAGGCTGAGTACAGTGACAGAGAGCCCTGTTGCCGTGGTGACCACACGCTCCAGGGAAGTGTACTTCTGGGGAGGGGGGAAGTTCACCCCTCAGAAACTGGACACTTTTAAAGGAGGCAGCAGCGCCCAACATGTGTGTGCAGGGGAGAGTCACTTTGCAGTGGTGACAGTGGAAAAAGAGCTGTACACTTGGGCTGTGAGTATTAATCCATCGTTGTAAGACAGACAGACCGAATCGTGGTGTATAATTTACCAAACCCAGAATGACAAAGCCAGTGGTTGTGGTTTTCCCCTACTGCACACTTTCTCATCTCTTGTGTCAGAATGTCCAAGGTGGGGCCAAGATGGTGGGCCAGCTCGGCCACGGAGACCAGGCCTCATACCGGCAGCCGAGGAAGGTGGACGGCCTCCAAGGCAAGGCCATCCGACAGGTGGCATGTGGGGCCGACTTCACCGCCTGCGTCACCGGTGAGTGAGGAAACATGCAAACCAGCCTCAACCGCAAAGACAGGATTTTTTTTTTTTAAAAGAATCTTGTTGATTGAGCCTTCCTCTTTTTCAGATGAGGACCAGATGTACATGTTTGGATCCGACTACTACGGCTGCATCGGAGTGGAGGGCGAGCTGGGCATGGAGGTTGTGAAGCCAGTGCTTCTGATGTTTTTTGAGGAGAGGCCTGTCCGCCAGGTTTCCTGTGGAGACAACCACGTGGTGGTGATGACTCACAGTGGGGAAATCTACTCCTGGGGCTGTGGAGAGCATGGTACAGCAGGATTGCTTGTAACTTAATGTTGGTTTTAGCTGATTTCATTCGGCCTTGCCAAGATCTGTTTTTGCTGTTCTAATTGTAGCCAGCAGGTGGAGACAGTGGCCCTTTTTTCTGAAGAACAATAATTACTGTATGACTCATGGTCAAAGTTGCCCTTCAAGTTTTCTTCTTTGATTTCCTGTTGCAGGACGACTTGGCCTGGAATGTGAAGATGACTTTTCTTCTCCCATGCAAGTAAGATTGTGTTCTTTGTAGTGCGTCCATGATCATGTTCATGCACACTCTGCTCTTCTCTCTCTGTGAAGAAAGGCAAGAGCCTTACAGACCAATTAGATAAGAAGCATAAGAATGTTTTTAACACAGTCACTCTAAGAAAAAATCCTATTTGGAACTAATACTTTGTCTTGTCTGCTGCTTGTCCCAGGTGGAGGTCCCCAAAGGAGCCACCATCTCCTCTGTATCATGTGCTAGTGATGGGACCTTCTTCTTAACAGAAACGGGGAAAGTCCTGGCGTGTGGAAACAATGAATTCAACAAACTAGGTTTGAACCAGGGTATCTCTGGCCTCAAAAACCACCCTGGAGAGGTACTGTGCCCTACTAAAAGTACTACATGGCTTGATTGTTGATGATACAAGTATGTTTGAAAGCTTTCTTGTCTCTACCACACCAGGGCTACCAGTGGATCCCATACATCACCACACTCACTCTAGTAAAGCAGCTCTCCAGGTTCAAGATCCAGGTCATTGCTCCAGGGAAGACCCATACAGCTGCCATTGATGGTACGGCAAAATGAGCCTGATGTTTGACCTGTGAGTTGAAATCACATGTATTTTTTTTTACAAGTCATCATTCCATATCATCTTTGACTTTTCAGAACGTGGCCGTTTGATCACCTTTGGCTGCAACAAGTACGGACAGCTGGGAGTGAAGGACTTCAAGAAACACCATAGCGTCCAAGTCCTTGTGGGACCTTTTGGGGGGAAGGTAGTGAACAAAGTGTCCTGTGGAGATGGCTTCACCATCGCAGCCACTGAGGGTGAGAACAAATACAGCTTCTGTATAGTGCTTTTGGTGCTTTTGTGGCAATGACATGTAGTTTTCTAAAAATGTGAAGCAGATTGTGGCAGTTAATCTTAGGCATTTGTGTTAGAGAATGTGTTCTTTAAAGGTGCAGAATGCAAAATGTCTGTGTTGATTGAGCTCAGGACTGTTTAGATTCAACCAAGAAAAAACACAGAATGTGCATGTAGTTATTTAGTGAGTTGGGATGATAATGATAACCATGTTGACTCAAAGGTCAGATTTTGTGCTTAGTCTAACTTTTTTTTTTTTTGCAGTTGAGTATTAACGGTCCTCACTTCATTCAGCCTGCGGTTATTTTTCACAGTGAACTCCTAATAAGCTGATTTGTGTGTCATCATTTTTCCTCTTGCTATTTGTCACTATGTGGCTTGAGATGTTGAAGAATATAGATTACCTCCCCAGGAAAAAGACTGTTGAAGTTGTTTTGGTCCCAGCATCAGTAGAACTTATTTTTGCTTCATTGTTGCAGACAATCAGATCTTTGCATGGGGAAACGCAGGAAATGGACGCCTAGGAATGCCTGCCGATAAGGGATTTGGCTCAGAGGTTTGCCCTGCCTTGCCAAGGCCCATCTTTGGCTCTCTCCACCATGTGCCAGACCTGTCTTGCCGTGGATGGCATACGATTATCATAACAGGTCAGTCATCACGACAGGACACCGCTACAGTGTGATATTCACAATAGCCAGCAGTCTGCTGATGAATTCATTTTAGTCACATTAATTTATTTCTTCCTTTGCAGAGAAAGTCCTCAACTCCAAGACCATCCGCTCCAACAGCAGCGGGCTGTCAATCGGTAGTAGAAAATACTTTTCTCTGGTCACTGATTTGATGAGCAAAATGTTCCATTCAGCCTAGTCCACATTTGATGTGTTTGTGACTGTGTGTAACTTTATATTAAGGATTAGGCCAGGAGGCGTCTACATCTACAGTGGATCTTGAGCTAGAGCCGGGTTCAGAGACACAGTGTCGTGACAGGGGTCTTGGTGGCACAGTGGAGGCTGATACTGAGGAGCGCCACTTGGAGACCCCGATGATGTCAGTGGCAAACCAGACTGGAGACAGCTCCTGCCCCCTCTGGCTTCGAAAGGTTTGTTATGCTAAAGGCACTAAGGAATAAGGAAACCATAGTTGAAATAACAAGGACGTAACCTCTCACTATCTTTGCTGACTCTCCCCAACAGGAGCTCCAGGATGCTGAGTTCATCCCCATGCCAGACTCCCAAACCTCCACACCCGACCGGCTCTCTTCTTACTCAGAGAGCATCACTCTGCCCTATGAGGAGCTGCAGGAGCTGAAGGCTGCAGCAGCAGCTGTTACTACCGAGAGAGACCTCTCAGTAATATCCCAGCACACCTCACACACAACAACATCACCAGTGTTCTCACCTTTGTAGCTTAAAGAACTGTCATTTCTATTTTTATAGTGGTCACTAAAAACATTTGCTTGCTTCCAGAATATTTAATGTTTCATCGTTTCGAAATTAATGTATTGACTGACTGTTTCCTCTCTGCCTTTCTCCACAGACTAAACGAATGGGCTGTGATAAAGTCAATGGGATGGAAGCTGAAGTCTGTCGAAGAGGAGAATCAGCCACATGCTGCAGAGCAAGCAGTGAAATTACACAGGTATCAAACTCGCACTCTACAATGCATCTTTATCAAATATGCCCCCTCCCCCTTTTCACAGCACCTGACGTAACTGCCCCTTGTTTTGCAGCTGCGAGAGACAGTCACTCGCCAAGAGGTCAAGATCCAGGTGCTTGAGAAGCAGGTGAGATCATTTTCTCAAAAGGCCGCCTCTTTCCCTTCTTTTACCCGTGTGAATAAATAAATGACTGTGTGTCCTTGCTGTGTTTAGGTCAGTGACCAGCAGAAGGAGAATGAGAAGCTCTGGGCTGCAATTAACCGTCTAATGCTAAGAGAAGCAGGATGTGAGAAGAATGGAAACCACCACTCTGATCGCATGCTCGGGGATAGAGGAGGCGGACTCACAAACCATGGGGGTAGATCTGCAGGAGCCAGTGTGTGAGCTTCAACCTGCAAATGTCCTGGTTATGGGAGCAGTGACAAAGCTCTTAGCACATATCAAGTTAATCAAGCTGATTAGTGGGGAGTGGAGACCGGGGTGCGTTCAGTGGAGGCAAAAGTGGACATGTTTAGAGGTATTAGAGTTGAGATGCAGTAGAGTTCAGCACTCGCCAATTACTTATCCCAAAGCGGCCTCATGCCCACTTAACAATGTGTCACATCATACTGTACATGCTTGATATAGCGCCAGCTGCATGCGTACATTGTATTGAATATGTGAGATGATATCTTACACACATTCATATGCACACGTCAGTTCACCTGGGTGCAGTGATCTAGCTACAGTTTTCCAGGGACTAAAATGTTGGCTGGATTCAACATGATGCCTCTGACCTTGACACCTGCGAGAGACAATCTGATCATAGTGTTACTCTGCAATGTGAATATTAAGTCAATGTTTTTGTGGTATTATTGGTATCTCAGTGACATCTGCGCTGAGGTTTTAGTCCCGTGCCTCAGATATTTTGTTTCTGTTTGTCATACGACAGGTAAGACCAGCTTATGAACATTGTGAGGAAACCTTTTACTTACGCATCCAAACTGTAGGTTTACTATAGTCAACGCTCAAGATCTCATTCATCTGTGTTAGTTGTTATTACAGAGAGGAATGGGCAGACGGTGTAATGTCCAGATTGATCATGACTTATGTCAGTGCCATTTTCCAATGTGAAAATATTACTTTTTAGATTTTTTTCTGAGTTCATTTGATACTGTAAAAAAGGCAAACTACCATTTACAGTATAGTCTCTCAAACCTTTTTTTGTATTTATCAGACATCAACTATTACATACAACATTTTCATTTTTCCATGCAAATATTTACTTTTTAACTTGCATGTCGCATTGCAATATTTGCAAAAGGCATTTGTGTGAAACACAGAACTACTGATTCATTTTAACAAGTAGGATACTTTTTGTTACTGCCTTAATTGGTTCTTGAATTTTTATTGGTGTAACAAATGTAAGTACACCTTTGTGACATGTATGAACACTTGAAAGGTTTTCTTAGAATGTAGAAAACGCTGTCTTGTAAGACATTTCTTATAGCCTACAGCAATACTCTTGTTTTCACAATGCATTTTTAACCATTTTATCTGTCTTTGGTACTTGTTTATGAGATACTTGTTTTGCCTTAATTTTCATCATTTGTGAAAGCAAAAGTCTTGCGTTTTGTGTATTTGTTTACTATTGGTTGGTTATGTTGTTTGAGTGTACTCTTGATAACCAGAAATTTGAAAACAGTACTTTATTTGTCATAGTTAGCTTACCTGTATAAGCTCTTGTCTCTTGGTTGGTGAGCTGTCCAACCAAACTAAAACACTGAATGCAATGTAAAAGACAGTCAGTGTGCCTTATCCTATTGTAACAGGGAAAAAAAGTCCAAACATGATGATGGTTTGCTTTAGTTATAAGTTTTTATACAGTTGTCAGCATTTAAAACATGTGCCTTATCATTGTGTGTCAACAGCTTACCAAATATTGATGAGATGTACCAGTGGTCTAAATGCTCACTCATTAAGTCACACTGCTATTTCTTGCTTTGTGTTAAAACAAACAAACAAACAAACAAAACAAAGAAAAAACAAATAAAACCAAATGCTATCTTTTGTTATGTGTACTAAATCATCATTTAACACAATATAACTTGAATGATACTATGACTAATTATACACAATGAGTCTTAGTGTTAAGGTGTTGTGCTCTTTTCTATAATGGAGCTGTAGTCGTGCACAGGCTAAATGACCTTAGACACAAACACACAAATAAATAAATATCACAGGAGCAGGAATATGAGGTAGAAAAGATATGAAACAAAATGCTGATAGGTGGCCTGCAAAAAATCAGGTGTGATTTTCTCCTACTGACGACAGCGAGGCGGTGGAGGGCGACTTTTGATGTGCTCGCACTTGGAGATGTGTCGCTGTGCTGCTTTAGGGGAAAACCGTCTGGAACAGTGAGGGCACGTCTCATAGTCGGGGTTGGGCTGGACGGGCGGGTTTGGGTCTGAGGCACCGCCTGCTAGACGATCCTGACGCATGTTCCTTGTTAGAACCTCAGAGTTATGCCTCCGACTCTTTCTCTGAAAAAGAGATGCCATGACATGAATAAAAAAAAAACAGGAAAATTACTGATCTCTTAAATGATTCCTCAGTTCAAAGATGTGAAAGTGGGAAATTGATAAATGATGGGCCTACCTCTGGAGTCTTGCTTCTTGGATGGGTTCTCAAGAACTCCTCCAGGGATGTTCCCTTTGTCCTGTGATGGGAGGAGTTGAAGACTTTGCGCTGGGTCTGATGCGTCCTTTCACAGATTTTGATGTGCGTCTCTAATCTGTCAGCCCAAAAACATCTGTGGCAGATGTTGCAAGGAAGACGCTTGTGGCTGCTGTCTGCACCCTCAGGGCCCAGCTCAGCCTGCTGCAGTCTGCTGGACTGAGAAGGACCAGAACCTGGTGCGAGCAACGGTTTCCCAGACGCTCTTCCCTTGCCACTGTGGTTCTCTGCCTCCAGTCTGGAAGCAGATTTCTGTTGCCTCTTGTGCGGTGCGCCTTGTTTCCTTGCGTCATCATTTGAGCCGCATCTGTCCTTAGATGTTCCTTCCTTATGCATTTTTTCACCGGTCCATTCTTCATCCACTTTATGTGACTTATTTTGTTTTGTGTCTTTTGCTTTCTCCTTTTCATGCTGTGATCTCACTCTAGTTTCTCCTGGCACTGTAATATCTCTTTCATCCCCTCCTCTTCTTCTACTCTGGTCTTTCACACTATTCCACCTCTGTCTGTTCAGCTCTCCATCCTCCATCCTTTGATGAGATATGATGTCCTGAGGAACTCCATTTTTATCTATTTTTGACTGAGGCTTCTGCACAATTTCTGTTTTCCTTGTGTCCCCTCTGCTCCAGCCTTCATGTGTCTTCCTCATTCTGTCATTTTTCCACGAGTCTTGCTTCTTCCTCTGTCGTTTAAAATCTTCTTCTGCCTTGTCCTGTCTCGCTGTTTCTCTGCTTCTTACTGATCCTGTCTTCTGTTCCTCAGCCAGTGGCAACCTGCTCTCTCTCCGCCCCTTTTCCTCTTCTGCTCGTCTTCTGCCTCGCCTCTCCTCCTCACGGTGTTGTCCGTCAGCTGCAGTAGCACCACTCCTCTCCCTCCGGCTGTTTTCTTCCAGTTTTTTTCCGAGGCTCAGCAGATTCTCCAGCAGTATGAGTGTATTCTCATTAATTGCCTTGGCGATCTCTTGTTCATACCTGGCCAGACTGTGCCAGTCTGTCACTGGGGCCTCTCTGATGCCATCTGAAAGCTGCTCTTGGGACAATAAAGGGACCACCATTTGTCTCCTGCTGCAGTTTTTCCTCTTGGCATTGACCTCTGAATGACCTCTCGGCTGTGCCAAACCAGATAATTTTTCAACCTCACATGGATCAAGTGAGTCTTGTGTCCTGACGGTGGCAGCTCTTACATGGTAAACAGGCCTGAGTGGAAATGGTCCATCAGCTCCATCTCTGCTCCTCACAGCTGCCACACTGTCATGTGTTTTGGTAGAGTTATCTTGAGGGTTACATCTTCTGTGATCTTTTTTAAAAAAAAAAATTAAACAAAAAAAGGGGATAAGATTATGACTTTATCTGCAGTATAGTCATATTTGTATCACAAGACAAATAAAAAAGTAATTAAATTTATCTATACCATATTCTGGGTTAATACACTTTAACTTTTAACTCTCAACATTAAAATGCAACATATAATTTTTAAAAAAAAAGAATAATACACACGATAACAGTTAAGACCTTAGTCAACTGTACTCTATTCTGATTGGCCGGCAAGTGTGCGTTAAAACCGCGTACTGTGCACTAGTCCGGCTCAAGCTCTATATTCATCCGCCACCCACCGTGTAACCATAGCAACATTAAAAAGCTGAATTATCCACTTGATAAACTAACTGACTGGGAGGGAAAACACACCAATATAAAATTTCATCTTGTTTTCTTCTCTTTCCTTTGGTTATATTGTTGGTAAATGACCATGGTATAAGCGGGATAATCAACTCGTAAGTGTGTGTTCAGCGGTTTTAAGACACTTAAACCCTTAGATTAATAAATAATGCGTGATTAGTAAGCCGTTGGTTTGCGCTATCATCAGTAACTAATACTTACCAGCGTGAAATTTTCGATCAAGGTTTTGGTTTAGCATTTCACAAACTTCTGGCACCGGCACTGTGTGTTAAAATACACCGTTTAAAGCAACTGAGATGTGCAGAAATGTTGTTTGTGATGCCTCTCCTGTCCAGTTTGAAGCCGCGCTTGTTAGTTGACATTCGTTGCCTAGAAACATGTTTTTTTTCCCAGTGCTCTCTGATTGGTCTATGCTTCACTTCCGGTGGAAGGTTCCCGTATGTTACCAAAACACTACAGGAGTCAGCGGGTCTGTCGGAGTGTGTTTGAGCGAGTCGCAGCCTGCCAAGCATTCAGGTGAGATTATGTGTCACACAGCGATTTAACATCACTTCATACGGCGTGAGGATGAAGCTAAACCACTTTTTGTGGCCGCAGAGTTTTTAAATAAAGCTGAAATACCGGTCGGTGTGTCGTAGCCCCAATTTAGGCTATCACGTTTCCGAGTTTTTTTTCCCTCAGCAAACTAATGTGATTTTTACTTGACTTAGATTCATTCTCTGCAGCGTTTCCTTAATGCCAACTCATGTCTTACCTTAACCTTACCTAGCCCTAACCAATGAGCCATAACGACCACTCAAAATGAGAAAAACCCCATCACTTACCTAGGAAAAAAACTTAAGTGCATCCCGTCCCGTTCATGCAGCTAGAGGTCGTTATTGTAAAGGTTAGATACATTTTTTATTTTATTGTTTCTTTATTATTATTACTATTATCAACAGGATGATATACAAACATCCAGGTGAAGAATAACAGCGCTTGCGAATCAGTTTGAATTGATAAATACATATTTAAGTTGGCCTGCACGAGCATCAACAGACGCAGCACGTGACGTCATGTTTCTCAATTGTCCAGGTCCACTATGTCCAGTGAAGACCTCATGTCAGTGGATTATGAAGTTTATGGCAGAGTACAAGGTGTATTCTTTCGAAAATACACTCAAGTGAGTTTGGATATAAAACCCAAGTTGTTTCCACGTGATAAAGTCTAATAACTTACACACACACACACACACACACACAGAGTCTTACAGCGCTGTGAGTTCTGGGTCTTATCATTGGTCAAATATCATCTAACATATTGACCTCTCTTGTTCCTACTCCAGCCATACAGATGTCTCTAATAGTGTCTCCTTCACTCTTCAGACAGAGGGCAAGAGGCTCGGCTTGGTCGGCTGGGGCC
>OMLB01007531.1:7046-26238 GCA_900302555.1 Myripristis jacobus | reverse complement strand
GCGGTTACGGATTACATTGTGTGATAAGCTTCCCATTTCTTGAAACTATTTGGGATTGCTCGGATTATCTGGCCTCATATCCTTGGGAGTCGGCTTTGAAAAGCCTGATTTTAGTCTCATTAAGGCACAAGATTTTGCATCCCGACAGCTTTGTCTAATTAGCATCTAAGACCAGGCAGTATTTTAGCACTGGGCTCACTTTTAGCGCTTTATGTTCGCACACATGCACACATGCACACGTACACACACACACACACATACACACTGTTTTGCTGACACAAAACATTATTGAGTGTTCAGTTTATTATGTGAATGACAGTGACAAATAACAAATAACAAATATTGTTCAGGATGGAAATAAAAGAAGTACAATGACTCAAATGAGACTGATGTTTGTTTGTTTTTTTATTTTGTCACAGACTGTCCCAAATAAATTAGCTATTTTATTTCAGCAAAATAAAATAGAATATTATCCAAGCTTTTTTGCATGGGCAAACTTTTAACATCACCTAATTTTTCCAGTAATTGTGTGATAAAATTCTAAAGTTTCTCTCTTGGCTAACAGTAGGGCCATATTTTAAGTATATAATACCTAAAACATCCCTACAATTCATCATTATGGAAAAGGAGCATGCAAGCCTGGTGGGTGTCCCGCCTGTGCCCGCACACAGGGCCACCCCCAGAAGAGTCTGGGCGGCAGACAAGGCAGAGGGTGGGCGGCGGCGGGACGACAGCACCAGCAGGCTGTCCTGTGGGTGTGGTGGAAGGCAGTGTAGTACGGAGAACCTAAAGGCATGAAGGGGAGTTGTCTCACCACCCTGCGTACCCTCCGCCGGGCTCTACGACAGTGGTAGTCCCCATTAGAAAAGTCCTGGTAATTTGAGGGGTGAATTGCCCAAAAGTGGCCTTTACCGTTGTCACTTCGACCTGCTTTGACAAAGCACTCGTTCAGGGACAGGTTGTGCCGCACACTGTTCCTCCAGTTTTTATCCTGTTGAATCAAGTGAAAGTTAGAATCAAAGTTAGGCAAGAAACAAATCATGAAAACCAGGGTGATCTAAAACAGAGGGCACAGCCGTTTGAAGACATGTGCCCATCATGAATCGCTTTTAAGTATCCCAGATCCTCAGGATGTCACCTTGTGTCGGTGTTGGCAGGAGCAGTGATAGCGTGTCAAGGCGGTGTATGATCTTACTTAGACACAACACCCTGAGTTACCTTTTTAGCACGCCAAACCAGTGATCAACCTTAATCCACAGGCTATGTCCAATCTGTTGTTGCACCTGGTAAAGGCGGAGACAGTTTGCAACCTAGCAACAGGATTACTTTATTTGGTGAATTCGCCAACAACAAGATGATCCAGTGTCCCCATGCGCACTTAATGGCCTAGCCACTCAGACAGATTACGTGGGCCAAGTAGGTCACTTAATGTGTGAAAATGGCCGCCACATTGTCGTTGAGTAGTTTATCTGTACACGCTACCGACCGTGGGCAGAAATGTTTTCTCATCTGTTTCAAGATCAAAAAACAATTGTAGCACATCATCTAAGAATGTACATTCATACAAACACCAATCACCTTTAAAGGAGCTTAGCATTATCACCAAATTAAAATTTCTGAATTCCTCCACAACAGTTGGCTTACAATGCCATGTCTACAGTATGTCTCCACCTGTCAAATAAGCAGATTCACATTAACATTAACGTTGACATACCTTACTCTTAAAGTAAGGGTAGTGCTCCATGATCCACTGGTAGATGTCACACAGCAGCAGTTTCTTCTCCTCTGAAGCCAGGATTGCCATGGAGATGAGTGCGATGTAGGATTCGGTGGGCTTGTCTGCGGATCTCTTCGGGCTGCTGCCGATCGAAGTCGTGGTGATGGTAACTTCCTCCTCCCCCTCCTCTTCTTGCTCCTTAGCCCCCTCCTCTTCTTTGACTTTCCTGTCTTCAGTCTGTTCGTCTGACCCCTGTAGCCCCTTCTCCTGTGTCTCGCGGCGAATCCCCTCCTCTTTGGGTTTACGACTCCGATGATTTGGCACGTTGTTTACTGTCCGCTCTGTCATTCGACTTTCTACCAGTTCCTCTTTGGGACCCTTGACTCCTTTATTGAACAGAAGATAGTCGATAGTGAAGCTCAGTCCCAGCCTTTCTCTGCCACTGCTGCGGCTGCTTCTGTCCTCCATTGTCATTTCTGAATTAAAATATCTCAGACTCATCAGAGAGGTTTGAATGGCTCCAAATTGAGTGATTGATGTATAAAAGTGTATTCCAAAAGTGTTTCACAAAGTTTCACAGCATGTCTGTTTTCATTGAAGGCACGGTGCAACTCATAAAGCGGATGACTCAGTGCCCCCTCTTGTTTCGCCGAAGTCTCACTGTTGACTAGATCAAGTTCACAAAGATGAGCTCCTCAACTGTAGTTAACCTTCACGCTCTCACCAGCCACACAACCTCAACCTGTAGAGATGACGTCACGCTATAGGACTAAATACGCCTACTTTCTTCGCCCAAAAATCTAATTAAATACTTTTGTCTCTCTAATAAACCTGACTTTTTGGGATCAAAATAAATCTTTTCCAGGATGCCGTCGTCTGGTGCCCCTCAGTTTAAGATTTGTGCTTCACAGTTGTGAAGGTGACTGAATTTATATCACTGTGAATTTATCCCTCACAGAAAGGGGCATGGGGGGCACAGTGGCGGTCCACGTAGGGGGTCTCAATTGAAGCGGATTATTTTTATTAATCTAAGCAAATCTTTGTAATTACGGGAGATTAAACACTCAAGGTTTATTAAGACGTGGTGTGTAGAGGTGGGCGCAGTGGAATCAAAGGCCTTTTGGGTGGCAGTATTATCCTGTTTAAGTGGTTTTGTCTATAGAGATGCCATCCAGAGAATTACCTCAGTTACAATAAAGCTGTAATTAATTGGCCGGGTTTAGTGTTTTTGGAGACAAACACACCGAGCCGAGGCGCCTCTTTTGGAAAGGTCTCTGTTGTTTTCCATGCAACAGCAAAGCAGGAACATGCACTGTGCAGATATCAGTTGTCACAAGATAATCTGTGTTATCAGACCAAGAAAGTTTATGACCGAGTCAAAAGTTTATTGATTCACTGTTGTTCTGTGAATCTTTTTGAGTTTGAATCTCCTGCCAACTCTTGCTGTGTGTCTTTGCCAACTATTGTTATAAGACTTTGCTGTCATTGGCCTGTTGTAGATGTTTTCCCTCCAACACACAAATTAAACTATGCAAATGTAAACAGCTCCATCTCTTTGTAAGTCAATTCAGCAAGTATAATCTCAGAGCCAACTTTTAATATCTGTCTCAGAGGTCCAGACAGATATGCCTATATGCTACTGTTATGTGTCTTACTGAAGGGCCTATTGTGTTGTATTACACTGTATTATACATGATTTATCTTTTTTTTTTTTTTTCAAGCTTCAGTGTTAATAATTTGCTTTGACTATCATTACTTTTCTTTCCATTTGAGATTTTCAGCACTGTCACACTTTAGGTTGTCTTCAATGTAAGACTGGCTATATCTCCCATATTTTTTTTTAAATTTATATTTTTTCCTCTGGACTTAAGACTGGATAGTTAATCATGCACTGCTGTCCCACTGTTGGCTCACTAGCTTACATGTTCAACTGAAATATGTTTTAATTTCTCACCATCATGTCATTCTTTTGGCACAAAGATTACCTGTATGACACCTTAACACGAGTTATTGATGTTTTTGGGGCGTATTTTCAAAGTGTTTTAGGGATTTCTGTTTGCAGTGTTTGTAGACAACTGTACCAAAATCTGACAACTTCAGTTTATTATGTAGACTTGTAAGTAAATTATTCACAAGTCAAACTCATGTGAAAATAATTGTTAAATTAATTCACATTTGATTAAAGTGGCATTGTTGTGTGGCTGCACCATAACATCAATCAGAAAATATATAGATGTCATGTGTATGATTTTACACACATTTCCCTGTAATTAAACAGGGCATATTTGGTATTTTTGGAAACCTTGGGACATCTACTAGAATTTAAATTAAAGTTCAGTTTGGTATCACAAAGCTCACCTGCACAGCATGTATTTATAATGACAAACCTACTGATAAGACCCAGCACATTTTAAGTATAACGACCATTTACAAAGGTTCAGTAGTTTTCCTCTCTTTGATTTAATCCCCTGAGTTGGACATGTATATTATATCATGTTACAACAGTAATCAACAGGTAAGCCAAAACAATGGCCCCTGTAAACAGACCTAAGATGGTTTACTGTTCACTTAGTCTTGGTTGGCAAAGGAATTAAATGACCTTCAGCTCAACTCATGGACCATATTGCCCTCTTCTGTTTAAATAATGAAACACGACAGAGAGGCAGGGAGGCAAGACACAGGGTAGTCATTTCGCTATTATAATTTGTATTGTACTGTAATATGTTACACAATATACTTGTATTCACATGTGCTGCAAAATTCAATATAATATTGATGATTACTTTGAAATTCATGTGTAGCCTGAGTTGTATAGAGCTGCCATCATTAAGGACAATTGTAAAGAGACTTAAGTATTTTTTTATTTTCTTTTATTTTTATTGTGTAATTATAGACAAGTATGTGACAATAATAGAATCATTTATTTCTTTGACAATCATTAGTTAATCATTTTGAAATCTTGATTACTTTAATTTGCCCACTTACGCCGTCAGTGAATAATAATTAAAAAAAAAAAAAAAATTGGCCAGTCATTGACTTGCTATCGCAAAACTAAATCCAAAGCAAAGTTCATCATGCCATCAGATGATATAGCATTGTAATCTGCTGAGTTGATTTCTATGTATCACAGGCTATTCTTTGCCACATACGAGGAGCTTTTGGAAAAACAGGGATGGATCGCTTGGAGGAGTGTAATGTTTTCCTTCACATAGTCTGTTTAAATCCGCTTTTTTTCCAAAAGCGTGGCATGACACGGAATTTGCCTTTTGGGCATGATCACTGAGATCTACACCTGAACGAGTCAATATATTTTCTTAATTGCGATGATTTTAAATCAACGATGCAGATAGGGCAGACAAAGCATTTACCCCACATCCCACGGCTGGTTGTTTAACAAGAAACGGAATATTTTGCTCGGACGGGAATTGAAGGGACCATGCGACCCCATCCACTTGCAGCACCATGATTTACTTGTGCGCTGGATGCAAACTATTTTTCTGACGCGCATTGGCAATAGCTCCATACTATTGAATGGAAACACCACGAATATTAAAATACTTTGACACGTGTCATTATCTGCGGATCCTGAGGCCTATTTTAGGAAGGAGACCTGTCTCTTAGTGTTTTTAAAAAAGTTGTACTGTAACTTTAAAATCAGGCCGTCACGCCCACTTTCCATGCACCGCTCGGGGCTCCGGGTGAATGAGCGCTGTGACTGGCTGCGGCTGTCCGTCGACCAAAGACTTCTCCCCGTTTCATTGGCGAGACACCGGCCGTCGGCTCCGACTCTCGCGGTACTGCTGCACGAAGATGGCGGCCGAACTGGTGGAAGCGATGGCAAGTAGAGCTTGACTCGCCTGGGTTGATAGGAGAGGGGTGCGGGAGTGTGTGAGGGAACTCGGTTTGGCCGTGAAGACACTGGGGTTTAGCTTGAATGTGGCCAGCAGTCCCTAGTATTTCATTTGTGGGATATCCAGTCCATGAAAAAATCAACTAGCCTGCCCTGCTAGCTTGTTAGCCAGTGTTAGCTAACAGAGTACGTTGGTTTGGCTAGCATCACGCTGGCTAAAAGGAAGAGAGACAGGGAAAATGAATGATGAGAGCAGAAAAACATTTGGTGGCTCGCCGCTAGCATGCTATCGGCGTGCATCTGTGTTGTGTTAGTTTGCTGGCTCGCCATAATCTGCGTAACGAGCTAATTGGTTCGTGGAAATGTGCACCTGTCAAATTAATAGCTGATATGACAGAGGAATGGCAGCCTCAGTTTGTAGTCGGCTGAGCTAGCCGCTTAGCCGCGTAGGATTTGCTGGAAATGCTCAAGAGAGGCAGAGCAAAATGCCGCTGCACATTTTTGGAGTAAAACTTCATACGTTCTCGCACAACACGTCCGTCGAAATGCTCAAGGACGCTTGTTGTATCGAGCCCTTTCAGTCTCGACACTGAAAGGTTGTGAGACTGTTGTCTTATTCAGATAAATTTGGCAGACAGAGCTGAAAGCATGACAGACCGCTCATGTTTTCCAGAAACAATAACATCCACTGCTGGCCTCTGAGTCAGCCTCGCCTACTCTCTTCCTTTTGCTGCTGGTTATAAAATATTAACATTAAGACTGTGTGCGTGTGTTGTCTCCACATTACATCCATTCACCCTTTTGTTGAACTGTAATAACAGAAGCTAGGTACATTTTTAGTGGGAAACGTGAGATTTTGTGAAGTAAAAAGAAACTCCCAAAACGAGTGTATTTTATTTAACATGCAGGTTACAACGAGTATATTGAGAGTAAAGTTTGTGTACTTGTTGATGTATTGCTTTACACACTTACACTGGACATACATGTTTTTCAAAAAAGCTAACAACAACTGGTGCACCTCAAATTTAACAATGAGTGTACTGGATACTACTAACTTTGCCTCCAGGCGATGCTCATAGCTTAGAGTAATTTAAACAGATTTTTCATTAGATATGTACATATAAGCTATATCTTAATTTTATCATGCAACATGTAAGGTGGCACCATTACAAGCAGATGTCTGGTGGAGACCTCGCCATCAACACTAATCTCTGAATTCATGGCTTTAGGATATTGTAGCACAGACCAGTCTGACCTTTCATCTCATCTTTTTGTTTTGTCTTCTCTTTAGAACATGGTCAAAAGTTTCCGGGTCTCAGACCTGCAGACGCTGCTGGCCTCAATGGGCCGCAGCAAGAGCGGGCTGAAGCAGGACCTGGTGGGTCGAGCGCTGAGGCTGGTGCAGACCGAATACAGCCCAGAGCTGCTTAAGAATGTCAGGCAGCTCTATGAGTCGCGCTTCCCCAGGACATCTGCCTGGTTGGCGGCTCGGCGTCCAGAGGGGGTCCCAGTTGCCTACTCATCCCTCAGTTCCTCCCCCACTGCCACCTCTCAGGGCGCAGACTACCTCAATGGTATTTCCAAACCCATCTCTACACCAGCAGCAGAGGTCAAGCTGGTGCCGTTGCCCTTCTACCAAACCATGGAGACACTGTTGCCACCAACAGAGCTAAGTGAGTGGTGCTTTTGAAATCCTGTGGTGTAAGAACCTGATGTTTTATTGGTTTAATTTTGATAACCTACCCTTGGTTTTGAAAAAACACCACATTTTGCACCACATTTTACTATAATCCATTCTGATTTGCAAATATGTTTTCTTTGACCGGACTGGTTTGTTATTATTAAACTTTTGCAGTTGCTCAGAACAACGAGAAACTGCAGGACAGTCAATGCATATTTGAATTAACACAGAGCCAAGCAGACAAGATCAGAAATGCAAGGTAAGAAAATAAAACATTTTCACCAAGCGCAGCTCTGTTAATTTCACGCTAGATTTATTTACAAACCATGTCAACCATGCCATGTGCTATAAACTGTTTATCTACTCCCTCAGTGAGCTACGTGCAGGAATCAAGTCAATCCAAGTGGTTCTTAGGTAAGTTCACAGTTGACAGTGACCCCATTGCTCTCCTGCACCTTAGTTCACCATTCTAAATTTCAGTGAAACTTTGTAGATATATTGGTAGATATTTTATAATGCAGTGACCTGAAGGGTGTTTGTTCTGCCAGCAGTCGTATTGTTAATTACAGAAGAAGTGAGAAGAGAATCTATTTTTACCATACAGAGGCATTTCCACCACTATCCTCTGTTGTAATGTATGAATTACCCACATGAACAGTCAGGAACCTAGAGACGAGGTAACTTGATAGCTAAGTGATGCTTTAAATAGCACTCTTCTCCTTTGTTATGATGGTAACCTCCCTTTCTTTTACCATTGTGTTACAGAATCTGTTACACAGACTCCATTGGTGTCCAGGAAGACCAGTATCCTCCCAATATTGCTGTTAAAGTCAACCAGTCCTACTGTCATGTCCCGGTGAGTAAACGCTCCTCTCTGAGAGGAATGAGAGCTGCAGAATACAATCAGTTAATAAGCTGTATTAAAGCCCACAAAGGGAACTCAGAAATGTTTAGGACTTTCAGCTTGAATTAATAAGGACCATTTGGCTAGCATATAGTCTTCAGAACTTAAAACGGTGGTATTGTTTTTTCCACAGGGGTACTACCCTTCTAACAAGCCTGGTGTTGAACCCCGTCGGCCTTGTCGTCCTGTAAACATCACTCCCTGGTTGCATCTCTCCACTGTCAGCAACAGAGTCACTATCACATGGGGCAATTTTGGCAAGGTCAGTCTTATGCCTAAACTTGTCTAATACCTGTGCTCAGAATCACTGCAGTGTCGGGGCAAGCAGAGCAGCCCAGATGTCCTTTTCCTCAGCAACTTCCTCCATTTCCTCCTGAGGGTTTCCTAGGCCACTGGCAGATGTAGTCCCTCCAGCATGTCCTGGGCTGGCCCCAGGGTCTCCCTCCAGTCAGCCGTGCTCAATATTCCTCCAAAGGAAAGGCACCCTAGGAGAGCACCCCCACTTTATGCCCAAACTGTTTCAGCTGGCTCCCCTCCTATCCACGATAAGCAGCTAGAAAATATGATGTGATAAACTGTGATATACCATTGCTTACCTGTTAGCACCCTGCTTTGCAAACCGATTAGGTTTCAGTAACATGAAGATTGAAGAGGTTGTTTATTGCAACACAAGAGCAACAGATTTTCCAGTATGCAATTATCTCAGTGTGGCTCACTTTTATGTATGTGGTTTTGGGAGAAGCCCTGTGTCTAATTCCAACAGAATCGTTCATTTTTAGAATCACATAGTTATGTTCGTGCTGCACTGTTGACTGTTTTAAAATCAGTGCTGACAGCCTTTTATTCTCTGTTTTCAGCGGTACTCGGTGGCAGTTTATATAGTGCGAGTTTTCACCTCAGCGGACCTCTTCAGCCAACTTAAACTCTGCTCCGTCGAGAGTGCAGAACGTTGTCGTGAACGCAGTAAGTGTGCCTGTTCTGCTCTTTTCAGTTCTCTAAATAATGTGGCTGTGAAATTCTGAATAAACAAAGTGTGACCAAAGAGAAAACATCACTTAAGCGTTGTTTCTTTGCTTAACTGGATGTCTTTCTTTTGGTAGGGCCATATTGGGTGTTTACAAGGGCTGAACAATATGGTTAAAAAAAAAAAATCATTATGATTCATTTACAAATATTACTTACAGATATTTAGGAGGAATGATCATTTTTGCATTCAAATTTTCATTTTCTCTGAAAATATTAAATATTATTAGAAAATACAATTTGCGGCCCAGAGCATCTCTAATAATTCACACATTTCACCTTTATCAAAAAATTGCAGCTCCTGCAGTCTGGATATTTCAATTAATTGTTCAGCTCTAGTGTTTTATACGTAACATATTTTGCCAAATGCAGCAATATTGTCCTTTGGAATATCACAGTGTCAAAATGGTCCATCTGTCTTTCATTCATAGTACAAGACAAACTACGTTTTGACCCAGAGAGTGAAATTGCCACCACAGGCCTCCGGGTGTCTCTCATCTGTCCAGTGAGTATTTCTTTGTGGTTTGCATGTCATGCTGTTTGACTAGAAATACGTTAGCCTTCATTGCATTTGCAAATCTACACATTATCTGTATTTCCAGTTGTTGCAGGATGCCACCTAAGTCTTTGTCCTGCAAAGCTTGATGACACAAACATGCTTCTGTCTTCTCCGTTCTCTTTTCTGCAGTTGGTGAAGATGCGGCTTGGTGTGCCATGCCGAGTTTTAACCTGTGCGCATCTTCAGTGTTTCGATGCAGTCTTCTTCCTGCAGATGAATGAGAAGAAGCCCACGTGGACCTGTCCTGTATGCGACAAGCCCGCTCCCTTTAAGCTGCTCACCATTGATGGGTAAGGATATGGGGGCACGCTGAGGCTTGCCACTCCTCTAGTAGCTCCAACTTGCTTTTACTATTTGAAAATCTACACTTGTGTCCTTTTAAGGATACTTCTCTGCATGTTGAAGCCAGGAAAAAAAGAGAAAACTCAAAGATACTGGGGCGTTTTAAGGACGTGATACAAGTTAAAACATGTACTGTCCAACTGAGTATTCAGTTAGAAGATTTAGATATTTTGCAAGACCTGAGACATGATCATACATTTAATTACGTATTTTTATGTTTGTTGTCATGATTTTTGACAGTTTAGTTTTAGGCCTTGTTGTTTGCTGTCTGTAGTGGAACCAACAAGATGTAGTGGATCCTGAAATCATGGTACTTGGGGAGGTCTCACCAGTATAATTAGTCGGTCTTATAAGTCATACACAAACCCCATATTACCAGTAAAATCTTATGTTACTCTGTAGTATCTGTGCCATGGGTCTGTTAACAAACACTGAACATGGTTGTCGTTTTCTGTTTGTCTTTGTGATATTCAGTTACCAGCAGAATGGCAAACTGCAGATAGAACAAATACAAGTGAGCAAATAATGTTATAAAATACAGTACATTAATATCATGAACCACTATCATTAAATTGATAGTACAAACAAATTTGGCTTTAGTGATTGTTAGCAGGGAGTGTTAAATTTATTTATTTATTTTTTGCCAGCTTCATTACATTTCCCCTGAACCTCTTCCCCTTTCATATCTGTGATGTAAGCTCATCACCAACAGTGAGAAACCAAATCCAACATGACTCTGTACCAAAAACTGAAGAACACAGCATTTGAGAAGCATTATGAGAAGCTAAATGTATTTAAGCATGACAGTCTTAAGCTTGAGGAGCTGTATGTGTGAACACAAATATCCTCTCAGCTCCTTAGTGCTACCTGGCACATTTCTACCCTGGCACATTTCAGTAAAGATGGAAATATATCCACAGATTTTAACTTGTAGATTCAGTGATTCTTAAGCGAGGTGCTACAACACAAATGACGCTACTTTCATACCGGAATAAGGTAGACAGCAGGCTACAACTTTATTTTCACCAGAGCATGCCATCTATTGAGCTGGACAATCAACATTGGTCTCTGTGTACAGCTGTCTTTTAGGGTGCAGGGGCCGACCCAAAAACATACTCCAAAATATTAATTAACTTCACTCATGTAGTGCAGTGTCCCGCCAATCCCAGGCATCACTCCTTTCCTAAACTAAGACTAAATTCAGACTGTTTCCTGTAGGTGTGAATGCCTATCTCAGGGACAGTCAGGTGCTACATGTGCTAAAGGGCAGTTCCACCTGAATTTCAGACCTGATTGTCCACAGTGTGTGGATTTCCTCTGAGAAGATAATAACATGCACTCTACCCCATGTTTCCCACATGCTGACAGTTTAGTTGTGGTTGTGGTTGTACCGCTGTTTGCAGTGTAGCACTGCAAACAGGCACTGCACTGCACTTATTTAAATTTTCGTGTTCGGCAATTTCACTTATCTCCCATAATTTGTGTTCAGTTGCTGTTTACAAATATCATTACTGATATGATAGTATAGAGAAATTGTAGATTTTTAAGTTTTTACAGCTCAGAGTGCCTTAGGCCCTGTGACAGAATATGAAATGACACACACATATTACATGCAGCAATGGAGGTTGAATTTAAATAACTTCTATACCTCTTTTTATTTTGTGATGGCTGTGCTGACACTGTGGCGGTGTGCCACAGATGAGCCTGTGTATGGGGAACCTTGTCTTACCTGTTCAGTAATAAATGAACCGTTCAATGATGGATTGTGATTCTTTACTTCTTCACTGTTTGTCTCCACAATTTCAGTGCAGTCCAAATTATAACTGCGATTACATCTCTTGTTTTGCTGCACAATTGAACGCTTCTCTTTTTAGCTTGCATGTTACCTATCCAGTAAATTCTCACATTGTGGACAAAGTTACTGTGTCTTTTTCTGTCATTGTCATGAACAAAGCCGGAACTCATTTGCTGTTCCTGCTTGCTACATTTCTGGTGCACCAACAATCAGTCTAGTCTGGTGATCTAGTCTGTCTAGTATTGCAAGAAGGCTGTAAAGCAGACTTGTTGCTTCACACCATTTGAGGCTCTAAGCAGCAAAACTGCTTCACTGTATTGAAGTGACATTGGGTGCAATTTGTTTTGTACAATCTGAAGAATATATTTACCACCCAAATTGTACAGTATCACTTCAACAAGCGTTTGGATGGTCTTTTTGATGAAGCACAAATTCTCCTGCTCTATTACTACAGCTTTCACTAAATTGTACAGAGAGTCCGTTGTTTCTGCTGAAAGCATTCCTAAAATTTGGCCTGGTTGTTTATTTGCATTCCTGTTTTAAGGCAGTGAAATCGGGCTTTTTCAGAGGGATTGTCCTTTTCAGTTTTCAGATATACACTAGTTAAAATGTCATCAGATTTGGAATGACATTGCGGAGGTGAACATATTTCTCAGACCTTTCCTATGAAGAGCTTGAATAGGATCTTGCTTTTTAATACGGTGATACTGATTTCTCTATGGAAATATGTGTTCCCATGAGTAACTGCTTGATATACTGTATGCAGAAAAATGCCATTTTCATCAGCTTAAGCTTGTTTATCACCTAAACATGTTTCATATAGGTGTTATTTTCACGCCTATAACTGTCAGCCATATGAAACAATAAACAGTCATTATTTTGCCAGACATGACACATTATTTGTTTATTCTGGCTATTCCTTGTATTGTTGCATTATTCTGTTCCTACTCTAGAGTGAAAGCTGTTGTATTGGGGTGACCCTGACACACAAGCATGACAGAAAACTGTAAACCACTAGTTTGGAGGTTAAATTTTAGTGAACTATCCCTTTGAAAAAAAAAAAAAAAAAAAAAACGGAACAAAAAAAACAACAACAAAAGACGGTGCTGGCAGCCAGCGTCTGTATCACAATTGACTACAGTAGATGCAGTAATATTTTTTTCATGTAACACAGACACTCACTTGTGGCTGTCCTGGAAAAGGAGTAACTAGCACGTTTTTGTGTTTTCAGGCTGATGTCTGAGATTCTGAAAGAGACGAGTGAGGACATTGAAGAGATTGAATACCTAACCGATGGCTCCTGGCGACCCATCAGAGATGACAAGGAAAGGGACAGGGAGCGAGAGCGCAGCAACACACCTGAGTACCCAGTTGTTGATATATGTAAGTGTGTTTTAACTGTTATTTAAACAATGCCACATTTACCCCTAATCTTAGATGGTGTGTTAAATTGTGCAGTAGTTTGTTCCTATTGTGTGTTTTTCTTACTAGAATAAACCCCATGTTTTTGCTGAGCTCTTGTTACAATGGCGCTTGTGTCTGCAGGTGTCCCTGAGGCAAATGGCCATTCACCAGCCCACAGCAGCACCAGTCTGACAGGAAAGTCTGGAGGAGGATCCATGGGGGTGGCAGGAGTCGCCGGAGGTCCTGCCGTCGCACCAGGAGGCGGCACTGTGGTAGATCTGACTCTTGACTCCTCCTCTGAGGAGGAAGGGGGAGGGGCCGGGGGCGACAGCGAGGACACTGAGGACAGCGCTGACAGTCCTGCGCCCAAAAGGGGCCGATACAACTACGATAAGGACCTTGTCACTGCATACTGACTGGCCGGACACCCCAGCCCTTCTCCCTCATAGACTGACACAGAGAGAGAGAGAGCGCGAGAGGCAGGGGGTTAAACCTGAGGAGAGGAACATGTTAGTCCACTAGATGCATTTTCCTTATGCCCAGACATCAGAGCCTTTTGTCAGCTCTGGTGTATTCCCAGACAAAACAAACCAACTCACACATGCACTGTTAATGAACCTTCAATCTAGAGTGGTTAGGATTCCTCTGTTTGTACTGTACACCACTGGAAATGGCTCTTTGTCTCTTTTTTTGGCCAACCACACCTTACAGTGAATATCTGTGTCAACCTCCCTCTATTAAAAAGACTGAATTAATAGAGTAACCTCCCCTTCCCCCTCCTGCTCCTCTCGCCAGACTATTCTTTACTCCCCCCTCCACCGCCCCATCTCTCTGTACTTTGTATTTGACTTGGACTTACAGGCTCTTTTAGCTGTTGGCGTTCAATGTTTGCGTCTCTGATTTTGGTCACATTTGTGATGAACAGGCAAGTTGAAATGGAGGCACCTCAGTAGTTTTTAGTAAGAGGTCAAAACACAAACAACTAATGGAAACGAGCATGAATAATGTGGGGAGGACAAGCTGGAGATTTCTGGAGTGTGATGCAAATTTAAAGCCCCTCTCCCATTGCATTATTATTCTGTTTTCTCTGTTTGGATGTTGAAAATCAAAGCTTGAAAACAGTTTTTCAGGAATTTGTCCTTTTAATTATGAATGGGCAGGACACAAACTCATAGTGCCCTTGATGTGTGATGCTTTCCATTTTTATTTTGTCCTTAGATAAAGAGAACCTACCTCAGTCATAAAAACTTAGCAGACTGACCAGAGAATAGCTTAAAACAGGAGAACAGAAGCATTGATGAGTCTTTGAAGCCAATTTTACACTGGAGATTTTGTTTCCTATGTTGTTGTTTTTGTTTCCTTTCCACCAACGTTCCATGCAGCTCTGTTCCCACTGGAGTGACGAATTTTTTTTGTGAAAAGCAACTTAGTCAGTGGATAACCAAGCTAACTGTAGGTTTTTATGATGTAAAATGAAGTAGCCGGAAGGGTGCTACTCTTTGAAACATTTACTGCAGTTAACTTGCTTCTAACAAGAATTCTTGAGGTTGAATTATCAACATTACCGTCTAGACAAAATTACTGTATGGCAGTTTTGCCAAAGCAAATTTATTTTCAGAAGTCACTGATGAGAAATGGTCAAGAGATTTGGGTGCCTTTTTTGTTTTGCGTTTTTAAATGATGAACATAGGAGCCTACAGGCGGGGCTAGCTGAGCTGGCCAGCAGACGATGCCTCCATCTGAGAGAAGGTCCTTTTTTCCCTTTGTGATTTAACATTTGCTTAGTTTTTTTGTTTTGTTTTTGTTTCCTTTCATATAAATGGACAGAAGTTGCGGAATAAGATTCAGGAGTGCAGACATTCTTTTTACACATTTTGGTTTTCTTTTCCAAAAGTATAATATTTATTTAATTGCCTCACATTCTCTTAACAGCGGTTTGTAGTAAATGTACATACTTGGCAAAGGTAATGGTGCTGTACAGACTGGAGCACCTAGTTGTGGAAAGCAGAACACTTGGCGATGCTGTGGCTCGAGTGTTTGGTTGTAAATGATCCAGGCGCATGGCGCTGCTGTTGATTAACTTGTTCCTTTTCTTTTCCTCTAAATTAATCTGACCTGGGTCAAGTTGCCATTCTGAGTACTGTGCTGCGACGGGTTCAACATGTCTGCCACAACTAAACCTAATGAAGTGTCAATAAGTGCAGTCCCACCAAACTCAAAGTCATTGATTCAATTACAGTCTCTCCTGTCGGGAACAAATGGAGCTATTTGAACCGACAGCCTCGCCTCAGCCTGCTCCCACAGCAGATAAGGCCATATCTATTTGCTGGGATAGCAATTGTCCTCAATTCCTTCATGCTCTAGCCCCATAGCTAATACTCCTCTGCACCTGCACCAGTGTTGTCAATAAGTGAAGGCAGTTGCTCAGGTGAGGAGACTCTGACTGCATGTGCAGGTGTCATTTTTGTCTGCAACAGTACATCGGTTTTTTGTTCTGAAGAGACTTGCTGGAGCTGATTGTACTTTTCATTTGATGCTTCATCCTCGTTGAGGGGCCTTTCTTCGGCCTGTGTCAAGCCTCCGGTTGTCGGTGTATTGATTAAGGATGTCTGACCACTGTGACTGGGTCTCCTCAACCATCTCATTCATGAGGATCAGAAAAGGAAACATGTTAAGCTAGATAAAACGGCGCTCCCACTCCACTGTGAGACACTTGAAAAAGACTGACCCAGAGGAGTGCTGCATGGTATGTTTTCCTCTCATATCATTGCTTTGTTGCATTTTGATTAGCCCAGAATATTTTTTTTCCCTCTTCCTAACTCTGCAAATGCGCAAGGAAATTACATCTACACATTGATCCGGGGCTTCACTGTTTAGGTGCATCCTCTGATAAGGTTGATGGCTGAAAAATAGGTTTAGTCAAATCTGGTCTTCCATTTTTCTTTTTTTTTTTCCTTTTTTTGAACACTTGCAAATCAATATACGGTAAAACTGAAAACTTTTTTTTTTATCCTTGCATAATTGATTGATGGCACTTTGCCTGTAATAAATCAGAATCAGTCCGTCAATAGGCTTTTTCTATGTAAGCTGCTCTGAAGCAAAACAATGTAAAGAACTCTAATACCCATCTTTAACTAGGCAATTTTTATTTGTTAAGTAACTGCTATACATATTTAACGGCATTGTTGATTTGTTCCTAGGTGTAGAAGATCATTATTTCAACAGATCTCCTAAACTTTTCTTTGCCTTATGGTTAAAGATGAGAGGAGGTGCGAGTTGCTTCTGTGGAACTGAGCCAGATGATTTTTTGCAGGCTGTTCGAGGCTGAAAAGAGCAGGGGGTCAGGTCTATCGTAGTGGCATCTCTTCTTATAATAATGCATAAGGTAGCATGGGCAGAGGCTTACAATCCATGATGTAAATGTTTTGTTTGTTGTGTCTTTTTATATGTTCATATTAAAAGACAATAAAATTTAAATAATATTTTATTAAGCTTTGAATCGCCTCCAGTTGTTCCTATAGGCAAAACCGACACAATAAGAAAATGTCTTGGGTACCAGCATTGATGCCACTAAGGACTGAGAGGACCGATAAAAGATGTAGATTGTGCTGTCCTGTACCAAATGCTCCAATCTTGAGGACACATTTGTCGCCTGTTGAGGAAAAAACAATGTAAAAATTAAAATGATCGTATTCTAACAGCTGTTATTGACGTGTGGAATTAATTAAAATGCATTTTTAAAAACTTGTCTGCCATCATTTCATTTTGAAAAGGGCAAATGTAAGATATCCAGCTATCTTCCATGCTGAGTCACTCAAGTTTTTATTGGGAGGAGGGGACGGGGTGGGTTAGATGACCCCAATTTAAAAATAACAATAATAATAATAAAATAAAATCAGGAAACTTGCTTTTTGTAGGTTTGACATCTGCAGGTGCTCCTTGAAAACAAGTCAGGTAATTCAGCCTGAGAGAGGAATGAGCGGCCCTACGTAAAAAGTTATTGTCTGTGAAATTGAGTCTCTTAAAGGCATTGCCGTTTATAGTCTATAAAATCAAAAGCTGTTTTTGGACACGGCGAGAATAAAACCAAAGAGTTGTCATGGTGATCTGGCTCTGTAAGACCATCTGAACGGTGTAAAACTGAAACTTTCAAAGTTTTACTGGTGGAAGGACATAAATACAACAGCAGCCGTGTTGGAGCTGCAATGCTTCTTTTGTCCCAGGAGAGGTCGCAGTTTTGTTTTTTGTTTTTTTTTAAACATCAGGCTATGAACTAATACCGCGATAGTCGACCTGCCCTGCAGTTCGTCTAGTCTGTTTTTACTGAATGCATGAAGCCTTCCGGTTTTTCAGCTCAAGTTTCAAAGTATAAGTTCACAAATTGTCTCGGTCTATACTCGACAATTTTTAATCCTTTCTGGAAGCTCAAGTATTGCCCAAGTATTTTCAACCAGATTGCCAATGACATTTGCCAAGTTAGGTTTGCTGCTGAATTTTGCACAGGTTCATGTCCACATGCCAGTAGAATAACACTTAATACTGTGAGGGACTGCTGACTCGACTATTCACTGAGGTTAAGATCATACATGCAACTTAAACCTTTATAAACATTTTGGCCACCAGCATGGTGTCATTGTTTCAGCTCCTTTCCATGCATTTTTTTTTTTTTTTTTACATTTTTACACAATATGGCATCTGTTCCCTCAAGCATTGTTATTTATTGTTAATTATGAGCAGGTAATGATCATGCCAATGCTTAAGATTATGAAGAAATAAAAAAATAAAAAAAAGACTATGACAATGTTATAAACTGTTTGGATTTTTTTTAATGATTTAGAAATGAGTGGAAATCAAAAGCAGGAAAAAAGGAAAAGTGATGAACATGTATTTTATGTAGTTATCAAGCTGTTCAGTTCATTAAAAACTGGAAGTGTTATGATTACTTTTGTCTGTCAGGCAGAAAGGGTGTTGGTTTTGAAGAAGATGAGAGTGCTGTGCCTTCCAGTTGTGCCTGCCTGTTGGAAGATGTGTGTCTTTCTGTAACTCTAGGAAGGTGGTTTGCATTTGTGATGAGAGGCACAGGGTCAACAGCGACGATCAAGGTGGAAAAATTCATGTGGATCAGGGCAAAGTGTTGAGTGGCATGTACTGAGGCAGAGGCTTGAGAGAGATTGAGAGGCTTTGCCATCAAGAGAACAGATAAACAGGTCAGGGAGTCCAGCGTGGAAGAGGATCAGGTCATTTGTCTAGATAAAGGAAGATCCTTGTGTTTGCAGTGCTCATCTGTGCATAGAAGCAGAGGGGAAAGTACCAACCAGTAAAGACGGTGATAGGTACGGCACAGATGATTTTTGGATAAGATGGGTCAGACAATACCAAGACAGGGATTTCTGTAATATTTAGCTAGCAGTTATAGTCGATGGCATAAGCAGGTGACAGCTTAAAGGAAAAAACAAAACACAGTAAGGGTCCAGGATTCAGTTCTGGGTTAGCCAGTGGTAGTTTAAGGTTACTTAACCCTATTATCTTTGACCACATTCAGTGTTTAACATCTCTAAATACATGATTAACATCCTTTATTGCTTCAGATTTCATGACTTTTTCTAATTTAATGGGGACAAGTGGGTAACCATGAAATTAACATGATGATATGTTTTTCAATCTCCTGTACACATCTTGTATGCGTCAGTGCCTCTTTGGGATCAGTTTGACTCCCCGGCTGTATTATTGGTTATAAAACATTAAAAATTTTACATGCACCTAGGAATTATAGTTAATAGTTAATGTGACATTTGGGAGGGAAAAACATTTTTACCACAAGAGCTGTGATGTATTGGTGTGTGTGTGTGTGTGTGTGTGTGTGTGTGTGTGTATGTGCATGTGTGTGTGTATGTGTTTGTGTGTGTGTTCAGGGGGG
>OMLB01007530.1:26946-38212 GCA_900302555.1 Myripristis jacobus | reverse complement strand
GATGGCCACTCGTTTTTCTTTAGCGGATTGGTTCTTGCCATAATATGAATTTTAACAGTTGTCCAAAAGGGCTGTCGGCTGTGTAGTAACCTGACTTCTGCACAACACAACTGATGGTCCCAACCCCATTGATAAAGCAAGAAATTCCACTAATTAACCCTGATGAGGCACACCTGTGAAGTGAAAACCATTTCAGGTGACTACCTCTTGAAGCTCATGGAGAGAATGCCAAGAGTGTGCAAAGCAGTAATCAGAGCAAAGGGTGGCTATTTTGAAGAAACTAGAATATAAAACATGTTTTCAGTTATTTCACCTTTTTTTGTTAAGTACATAACTCAACATGTGTTCATTCATAGTTTTGATGCCTTCAGTGAGAATCTACAATGTAAATAGTCATGAAAATAAAGAAAACGCATTGAATGAGAAGGTGTGTCCAAACTTTTGGCCTGTACTGTATGTATCACCATATGTAGTTGCATGTGTGGAAAACAGGATGCCTCCAGGTCCTTAAAAGTCTTTTTTTAGAAATTTATTTTATGAATACAACCCCATAAAGGTTATTAAAAGTCAGAAAATTTGACAGCAAAAGAAGATGTAACAATCGAAACATGTCGGGTCTCCCAGCTTGAATAAAGGATTTTAATATTCACGCTTCAGAGTGCCTCGGGACCTCCCTTCATGACTTCAATACACATTTTAGTAAGACAGTCAGTTTTCTCTTAACTTGTTTCAGAAAATTTGAATTTATAAGGTCTCAATTTCATCTGATTTTATTTATCAATCTATTTTGTTTTGTCAAAATGAGTCAAATGAGTCAAAAAGTAAAGGTTGGGGTTTATTATAGTAGCACCTTGCTCTCAAACCTAAAAGAAGGTGTTATGATAAGAGTTCATAGAAACATTTAGTTAATTTCCAACCTCAAACTTACCTCTACACTGGATCAAGCACATGTATGTAAACCTTATCTTTATACTTACTTGCAGTGCTTATTTGAATAAGAAAAATCAGTCCAAAAGGCAGTCCTAAATTTTGTGAGAAATTTCTCTTAAAATGTCTTCAAATGTTTGAATTTAATCCTCTGATACCTGTAGACCTCCTGGAATAGGGAAACAAATGATGTGCATCCTTTCACATAATCCGTAAATACTCTTCAATATCGCGGTGTCAAGATGAGCTGCATGTAAGCCTTCATAACATGCAGTAAAGAAGCTACAACAACAGAAGCAATCAGTCATTTTTGAACTTGTCATCTCAAATGTGGACAGTTAACAATTACTTCTGTGAGAGATTAACTGTGTGGAACAGCTTCTTGGATCTAGATTGATTGGGAGGGACGAGCAGCTGCTACAGTAAAAGAGGTGCAGTAATAGATATATTTTAAGTAAAGGTATAGTGTATATATATACATTTCAGGTGGATCAGCGCTTTTAAAGTGGGTCATTCCCAGCTTAGCATGTTGGTGTACATTCAGGGGTAATGACGATGTTTCAGGAGCAGCTGTAATATCTTTTTTTGTATGAAATATTAAAGTGCAGAGGTGTAGCAGTGTAAAAATAGTGCTACTGAATGTGCAAAATAATAGGCACCTTCCTGATATTTAGTCAATTCTTGTTGCATTGTTCACATTCTTTTTCTCCAACTTATCACGGCCACATCTGCTTTATGATTGGTCAAGATTTAATTATGGAATCAATAAAGGAGAATGGCTTTTACCTGGATTCAACTCATCAATGTCCTTGATGAGCAGACCAAGTCCTAATATTTTGCACATTCATTATAGACTGTGGAGTGAAAACATGAATCAAAAATAGTGAAAGGTTTTTAAAGAAAAGATGTGCAATGGTGCGGCTACACTATAGTATCGACTTTGGGTGGAATATTCCTTTAAAACTGCAGCATTACCAGTAACGTATGTTAGTGGGTATTTGAAAGCAGTATGCAGTGAAGTCACAACAAGAACCTAAAATGTATTTAGTCAACCTTATTCATGGTGATTCACAATGATAGCGCAGGTAGGGGTTCATTGTCTTGGATACTTCAACAAGTCAAATAGCTGTGATGTGCTCAATGCATTCCAGCCGTTATTTTGTTGCTGTGACTGCTTTTCCTCAGTCTGCCGCATTTACACCTACTGATTTGCTGCATTTCCCAGAATACCTTTCACTAACCTCCACAGAAGATACTCAAAGTTGCTACAATGAGCGCATGTAAGTGGAGAAAATGATTGTATTGTAAAGGCAAGAGAGCAAGAGGTATTTACAAAAAAAAAGAAATGTTTCCTTTACTCATGTCATGTTACTGCATGAGGCTACTGGCAGTAGACAAAGTGGTATCTTTGACTCTTCCATGATGGATTTCTCCAGAAAAAAAAGCTCTGGCTCTTTGAGGGACTGACACCAAAACCTTTTCAATTAAGGTTGATGTTTTAGATTGTTGAGTTGTTTCCACTATTAAACACCACTGTAGCTGTGCTTGAAATCCTCAGGTACTGTTTCATGGTCTGATTGGCCAGTCATCTGTGAGAATAAGAAAACAAAACTCCACCACATTACAGTCGACCCACGCATGCATTGCCAATAGCTGTTGCCAACGATGTTAAACTGTTAGGTTCCTTTGAGACCTGAAAAATGTGGGACTCCTGCTGCAGTGCAAATGTACGTCATCAGTGATGCCAGATGAAAATCTTTCATCTTCACTCGTCAAAGCCATGATCATGTGGTTTTAAAATTATTGACATGCAAAGCAGAGACCCGGCTCCACCCTGAGCAACCTACTCATGCTCAGACAAATTGAAACACAAAACTTTAATCTAACTTTAATCTCCTTTAACGACAAGTCACCTGTCCATTCTTTGCACATAGTTTCATCATTTACATATTTTTTATTTAGTGATTCGTTTTCATGCCCCTAAAAGACCCTTTTTCATCATCAATCAGGCAAGCAAGGCTGACTTTTCCAGGTTCCTTAGAAGCTGGCTGTTTGGAGGTGGAAGGCTTTAACCCAAGGACAGGGGCATACTAGGACACAAAGAGCATCAAGAGCCAGTGGGCGTTTAAAAGGAGACACTCATTATGGGATGTTTCCTCAGTGAGAAACACTCATGGTTTCTTCACTAGATGTGAAGCATTGATTTTCTTTTTTTTTTTCTGTTTCGGTTCAGACAGAAAAGCATTAGTAGCCAGTGGATGATGTTTCATCATTTGAGATGTGTGTGTATGTGTGTATGCGCATGTGTGTGTGTGTGTGTATCTGAGTTTGTGCATCTCTGAGAGTGTGAGAGTAGGTGTCCACGTATCTGTGTGCATCTGCACCTGTTTGGGGGAGTGTGACTGTGTGTGTGTGTGTGTGTGTGTGTGTGTGTGCGTGTAGCAGTCATTGGGGACTGAGCTTGGCTGTGTCCTAGATTCACCGGAGCCAAATGATAAAGAGCTAAGATTGATGTTCACCCTCCCTTCCTCTTCCTCCTCCTCCTCCTCCTCCTCCTCCTCAACTCCTTTACTTTCCTCTTCAC
The DNA here is from genome assembly GCA_900302555.1 of Myripristis jacobus. Lineage (NCBI taxonomy): Eukaryota > Metazoa > Chordata > Actinopteri > Holocentriformes > Holocentridae > Myripristis > Myripristis jacobus. The sequence continues at coordinate 34,701 of OMLB01007530.1, read as the reverse complement.
CCTTGTCTCCTCCTCACATCTCCTTTCTTCCTGAACTCCAGTCCCACTCTTCTCCGGACCTCTCACACTGCCTTCTCTCCCATCTTCCCTTATCTTCTCTGTTGCTTTTCTCTCCTCACTTCCCCTCTGTCCTCTCTTTTCTTTCTTTACTTTGTATTCAGTTGATTCCTTTTCCCCCGTCTCCTGTCTGACTCTTCTCTTCCCTTTTCTTGCCTCTTGTATGTGCGTCATACATGGAACGTCTACATAACCACACATCAAAAAAGACTTAATAAATAATTACAAAATCATCTCCAGTGTTTTGTTTCCCCTCACCAGTCAGAATCAATGTTTGAAACTGTGATTCTGATTAAGGCTGTGACTCTTACTTGCCACTTTTCCACACCGAACCAAGGGGAGTTGGCAGTGATCAGAGCATCCTCAAATGTTTTGCAACACTTGCTCAAGATCACAGTTTGTTTGCTTGAAACTGACGACATTTAAAAGCACATTTTGTATATTTCAAGCTATAGCTCAACTAACTAATTATCCCTTTTGGCAACAAAAAGCAAAGGAGAATAATCACACAGATAACTGTTTGGAAATTCATTGACATGAATAATGAATAGTTGAGCAAGCTGTAGCTTTGTTACCCCACACTTGCACTTGACAAGGTTTTTCTGACTTTGGCTATTTAGTGGCCCATATGGCTGACTCACTCTGCTTTTTATGTTGACTCTCATTGGGATATGAATGAAGACTACTACAAACACCTCTCCTCATCCATCTCTGCTCTCCCAGCATGAGTAACACAGAAGTTTCCAGCCAATAGCGGTGCACTCGAAGCTGGGCAAAACCACAACATGTTGCTGTAAGAGAGGCAAAGCCACCAATTTTTTAAACATAAAGCGACACCACTCGCTTTTATTGCTGACACTCTCAGCAAGTTTGGACATCTTTGCTGAAAATTCTGCTCTTTCCTTTTCCATGCCATCCCTCCTTTTGCTCACTCACATCGCATTCAGTTGGTGTGAGGCTCCGTTTGCACTGCAGCCCTTTTCACTCAATTTGAAAGTGCTGTTCACATCTGATTTTCTGAATTACTGTTGATATCTTTACTGTAGCAAAGAGCAGGGCCCCTTTGTGCACAGAGTTACAGTAACATGTTATGTCACGACTGTGTTGTCTTTTTGGATGTGGTATTTGTCTTCATTGACACTTCTCCCCAAATAGCAATCAACTCTGCTGTTCCTTTCCAATGTTTTGTCTCATTTGTGTTAATGCTGGCTCAGCAAAGATGCTCTTGGCACCAAAATTGTAACAACTGCCTAAGATCAGTGTTGTTAGATTTCCTTATTTTCATGGCAGTGCTGCCAAATTCTGATTAGAGCATTCAAATACAAGTCACGTGTAGGTTGCCTGCCTTGGGATCTGGTTTTGTAACCAGATCAGCATTTTAAAACAAAATAACTGTGCAGCTTGTTACTGTTCGCACTGATTAGAAAACACCAGTTGTTTTACACTTGGAGCTACAGTGTGAATGTCAAGTTGAGTTCACAATCAATCTGTTCAATCTGTAATTTGGACAAAATATTAACTCACAGGGCGCCCTGGTAGCTCACCAGATAAGAGCGTGTGTCACATGTTCAGGCTGAGTCGTCATCGCAGCATCCTGGGTTCAAATCTTACCCCAGCCCCTTTGCTGCATGTCATTGCCTCTCCTGTCTCTCTCTCTCTCTCTCTCTCTCTCTCTCTCTCTCTCTCTACGGTGACAAATAAAGAAGAAATGCAAAAAAAAAATACTAACTGATATAATATTCTCCAACCCTCATCTTGACTCTTGTTTGAACTTTTCACTACTAAAATGAGTGGGTGGCCTGTGCAAGGAGGCAAAAATGCTGGTTACCGTGTCTCTTAGTCTCTCTTCAAAATCTTGTTGCAGATTTATGTGACGCTGTGACAGTGGATTTGAACTGTGACTCTTCATGTGTTTCAGGACCGATGGTTTTGGCGTCTGCGGAACAACAAGGTTCAGGAGGGCTACCCCATGCAGATCGACCAGTTCTGGAAGGGCCTGCCACCACGCATTGACGCTGCCTACGAGAGATCCGATGGCAAATTTGTTTTCTTCAAAGGTTCGTCAGAATATGAGAAGCCTATGCCGTTTGGCTCTGTTTCCACTATTCAACATTTCTTCAAAGTTATCACAGTCTTGCCTAGAACCAGCCCCTGAATCTGCTTTTGAAATTTCCTCAACAAAGCAAAATGGAAATTAAGGAAAGGTTTCAGGCTAATCTCAGCGTTAATATTCCACGAGCAAGCCCGAATACAGTTCTTCCAAATGGAGCTGGGCTACAGCTAATTGGCTAGTCTCACTCTTTATGTCTGTTAATATTACAACTATTTTGCAGTACTTAGAAAAAAAAATCTGTGCTAAATTGCATGAAGAGAGGCTGATCACACTTGTTAGCTATATCCAGATTGTGTGTTCATGCTTGTTCTCAATCTAGACAAAGGCTACAATAACATGTCATCTTTACGGTTCTTAGCTGTACAGTTCAGTCTTTAATCCACAGTCTTAGGCACATGAGAGCATAATTGTTATGTGTGAACCATGTAGAAAGCCAGCCATGGTAACCGGGGATTCGTCCTTACAAACATATTGGGAAGTGCTCGTGGGTGGGAAGCCAGTGAGGAAGGCTGTCTTTGAGGAGGGGTGGGGTAGTCTTGTGGAGGTTGTGTGAACCTCAATGTGTTGCGCTCTCCTGGGAAAACTCCTCACTGTCAGGTGAGAGGCAGGGGGCGACTCCACGTGTATAAGAGCTACATGGTCATGTGAACCCTCCTTGGCTGACACTGGGGTTGTACAGTGACAGGAAGCATGGAGCACATGGAGAATTTTCAATGATAAAATTGGGAGAAAATAGAGAAGAAGGCAAAACAATATCTCAGTTTCTTTTGTACGCTACAGTGCTACACACAAGCGCCCTGAATCACAAGAATTGTCATGCCAAAAATACAAATGATGTTGCAGTGGTACTTTGCATATTGCGTATTACATCTTCACTAAATATTTATGTTGAATCTCTGCTCTAATTATCTAGCTTACCTGTTCTGTTGTTCAAGATTCAAGATCGCTTTATTGGCACTTCTCATTTCACTTACCTACATAAAAAATGAAATATCGTTCCCCCAGCCTCTGTCAGCACCAACAATCAATAAACAGCTAGACAAAATAAAAGTCAAATTCAGTTAAAATGACAGACAACATACTAAACATAGACAAAAAATTGGAGCCTGACCATAATATGTTAAAGGGCTATGGACTTTTTCAACCACCTGCCAGCCCCAGTTCTACCATTGATCACATCATCAAATTCAAATTTTCTTCCTCTTGTTAACAATTTGACTTCCCCCCCAGCTTATAGTTTTAATAATTTAATAATTTTAATAATCCAGTAGTAACAATGAAAAGAAGATAACAGCACAACTGTCCTACATAACAGCTAGGGGTGGGAGTGGAATAATATCAGATTTTTCAAAATGGGTGAACTATCCCTTTAATGCCTCTTTCACAAGCAAATCATCACACACTTGCCCTTTGAGTTTCTGATTTATTGGTTAATCCTTGCGCTTTTCTTACCAATAAATGCATCAGTTTTGCAGTGTGGCCGTTCTCCTGGGAAGGCCGCTGCAGCATCAGCTGTTTCCAGTTACAATAGTTGGGGGAAAAACTTTGCAACATCACAGAGGTGTTTTCAAATCCCTGTCTGCCATCTGCTCCAGTGTTATTAGACTCTGTCCTGCTCCATACTTTCCCTCCTCCTCCTGAAAATGTATTTAATAAAGTGTGAAATAGAGAATAGCAAAGCAGGGAGGGCTACCCAACCTAAAGTAATGGAATTTCAGCCCATGTATGAAACCTCCCTCATCCCCTTTCTGCTGACGGTGGAGTCACTCATCTCTCTCTCTCCATTTCCATCTCTCCCTCACTCTCTCGCTTTCTGTCTCTCTCTCTGTGACTCTCACTCTCACACACACATACACACGCACATACACATCTTCTGACTGAGTGTCCTGCTATCGCGGCAAGCCAGGAGCAGATATTAATAGCTTTGCTCTCTCAGAGCTCTCTCATATACACACATACACACACACACACACACACACACACACACACACACACAATGACACAGCTCATCCAGGCTGTGACACAATACATGCACTGATTTTGACATACACAGACACATAATGATTTACACACACACACACACACACACACACATTTGGACTAGCACAGAGGGGCAGGTGTACACAGGATACACACGCTCACACACAGAATAAGAATGAGGATTTGTCACTTGTCCATCCAGTGAAATCCAGAGTGTGTCTGTTTTTGTTCCCAGGTAACACAGTTCTCTATAAACTCATATGGGGTGGCATTTGGTGAGACGGAACTGCACTTTCAGTCGCTTTTCAAATTTAAAGTGCTTCGTTTTAAAATCTCTATTTTTACCTCCTGCATGATGGGTCGCTGGTAGGAAGCAGTGCTCTGAAACAGCACCTATCCTGAAATTCAGAAGCCATAAAGCACGTCAGCCATGGTTAGGTTGGCAGAGAAGGTATCTTTATGTCACACAGAGATTAACTTTTTGTTTTTTATCATATTTTATGAGGGAAATAGCATTTCTCTACTGGAATGTGCAGAATATGGTAACTAGAATTGGAAAGTGGATACTCTGTACTCTTAATCCTATTTTCATCACAGAGACACTATATATTTGCCCTGTATTTGTATTTATCCAGATTTAATTCTGTTGTTGGTATGGTGACTGGCAGCAAGTCTTCTCCTCTCATTGGAAATAACAAATTGAACCTGAAAGACCGAAACACAAAAGTGTGTGTGTGTGTGTGTGTGTGTGTGTGTGTTATATGCACAATTTACTGATATCACAGCATATCATCTCTGGGTATTGAAGTTAAAATATTCATCACCTCCTGCTGTTTGGGGCTGCAAGAATGTGAAGTAGTGCAGCTTTAAATCTTGTGGCGCTGGTAGACTCAGTTGACCCCTGTTTACAGATCTGAACTCATGTTAGGTCTCACTCCTCTGTTTCCAGTGGGTTCGTGACTGCAGTCACATACCTGTTCACCCTTTGCTTTACTCATCTCCCATAATTCAGTGAATTGCACTTACATTGCCAGGCAAAGAAAAAAACATGATTTCCTTCTTCTCCCTGTGGGTTAAATATGGCATTGACACGACCGTCATCATGGGGCTGATCCCTTATGTAGCTCAGTGGGTAGATCGTGGCACTAACACTGCCAGGGTTATGGGCTTGATTTCCCAGGGAACCACCTTGACTAAAAATGTATGCACTCATAGCTCTGCAAGGTGCTTTAGATAAAAGCTTGTGCTAAAGGGCGTGCTTTGCTGTCTGTTTCTGCTGGTGATAAGTGCTAGGCTAGTTGTTTAAAGAAGGTATGACTGAGCCAGGCTGGACAAACAGCCTGCTTGAAAGCTATTAATGTTTTGTCTGAAGAGGGTTGGAGTATTATGACTTAGCCACTTGTATTAAGCTTCCTTGTTGTTCCAATATGTTTCTTCCTGGTGATAAGTACATGGTATTCAAATGAGTTGCTGCCATGTCAGGCTAATTTAGTAGCCTAGTTAAAATCTTTTATAGGGTAGTATCATTTAGCCAATTCTATTAATCTCTCTTTATATTCAAACTCTTCCCATATGTTTCTTCCAAGTCTTGGATATCACTGGATATTTAAAGAAGTTACCAATGAGCAGTGCTGTCTTCAGAGCCTGACCGAGCAGAGTCGTGTTTTTTTCCATGTAGTAGAAGCTGATATTGTTTTTTACAATAATTTGGCCTCCTGGTTGTGGTTTGTTCATTTCTTAATAATAATAATAATACATTTTATTTGTTATGGTGCCTTTCATGGCACTCAAGGTCACCTTACAGTAAAAACAAACTCTTGTCATCAGCTACCAGGTATTCAGTTTCAAGTGGTGAGAATTGGGTTTTGTTTTTGTAAAGACGTGGTGTTTGGGCATTTTTACCACTGCCAAAGAGGTTGCTTTTTGCCCCTTTTAGTTTCTGTGCCTGTCAGCAGAATATCCCAACAAGTTGTGAAACAGATAGTAGTAAATAGTAAAATTTCTGTCAACTCCCGCCCCCTTACTTGTTTCCTATTTCTGACAAACTTTTAATTTATGCAACACCAAAGACAACACTTTTATACTGACAACTATTTATGCCAGGTGTTATTAGATATAGGTTAACATTTGTCGTAACTATGAACCCAACAGCACTTCCATAAGAGCTATGCTCTGTGTGTATGTTTGTTTGTGTGTATCACTTGCCATGTGCAGAGCTCGTACTCCAGGAACTGTGGTAGAAGTGATATCCATGGACAATCCTTGAAGCAGCCACTTACCAGGAAGTACACTGGTGATTTTGTGTACACTGCAAAAAAATGTTCATAAGCCATTCTTTGTTAACAAATCAATTATTCTCATATTCAGTGTTAAAATCTTGTTGTTTTTTCAAACAAGTGAAAAATCTGCCAGACATAATCCCACTTGTTTCCAATGCTGATAAACTTGTTTCCAGAATTTTCTTGAACCAAGACAAGGCTTTCCACATTTTGAAATCCAGCAGAATGTGACAAAAATTAACTTACCATAATAGCACTAAAAGTGTTTCTGTTATCATTAGAGTACCAGCTCATGTGTTGTCCCACCTTGCAGGTGATAAGTACTGGGTGTTTAAGGAAGTTACTGCAGAGCCGGGGTACCCTCACAGCCTGGTGGAACTGGGCAGCTGCCTCCCGAAAGACGGCATCGACACGGCACTGCGCTGGGAGCCAGTTGGGAAAACCTACTTCTTCAAAGGGGACCAGTACTGGCGCTACAATGAGGAGAAGCGAACAGCAGATCCAGGTTACCCCAAACCTATCACCGTGTGGAAGGGAATACCGGATGCACCGCAGGGAGCCTTCATCAGTAGGGAGGGATGTGAGTATTTAGTATCATTCATTTTACATTTACTCTCATTAAATGCCAGTTTCAGCCATGTTTTCTGAGTAATCAAATATGTGGTCCAACCATGCTTTTATTCCCTGGCTGGCTGTTGTGGGATAGCTAGCCACTTGATCAGTCAGCCAGTCAAATGGTCATTGATTGAGTTTGCCAACCAATCTGCCAATCGGCTACCCTGCCAGTTAGTCATTCAGCCAATCAGACTGTTCATTCACATCCAGCAGGGCTGTTTATCCGTTAACCTCTCGTTTATGCTGTAGCAGCATAAAATGCTTCAAGCACTGGGGCCACACACACACACACACGCCCACACTGCTCTGTAGAAGGAAACTGACCATCATCACTTCTGCTTGTTGAGATGCGACCCCATGGCCCCATGGCTGCCACTGAGGGAAACAAGAACACCAGAGCTCTGTGTGTCCATGAGTGTGTGTGTGTGTGTGTGTGTGTGCGTTTGTGTGTGTTTATGCATGTGTGTTTAAGAGCAGAGGTGGTGACATGGGCAGTCGGGCGTGGTTTCTTGGTGTTAGATCAGAAAGTGTCCTACAGGGAGTTCAGAGTCAAAAGGGGAGTGTGTGTGTGTGTGTGTGTGTGTGTGTGTGTGTGTGTGTGTGTGTGTGTGTGTGTGTGTGTGTGTGTGTGTGTGTGTGTGTGTGTCAGGCTGCAGCTGCTGCTTTAAGTGTCTTATGGTCTAAATAGTGTTTCATAATGTAATAACTAGT